>RWGZ01000944.1:0-160751 GCA_009725065.1 Utricularia reniformis
TCAATCAATTTAAATTTTGGGAATTTATTTTGCCACTTTAGGAATATGATTTATCAAATATTGCAAACTTTGATAAGTAAATTTATCAGCATCTTAAATTTTATCAACTAAATATACTTATAAATTATAGAGATCAAAATTGATAGTAAATTAATGTTTATTTTAATATAATTTGATTCTTATGTTGAAATATAAAAGTAATTTGTCCCAATGAAAAGTGGGATGAATTGGTTTATAATAGGGAATGTGAACTATAGTAAATGACTTGTTCAAGTCTTTTACAATGTGGTATCATCCCTCTTATACGTTATATCCGAGCACACTCCTCACGTAAATTGACCCGACTCTAGAAATTTAATATCTTATTCATGTTAGAATATCATTTCACAAGTATGTAGAAGCCTCCCTATTATCTATAACCAACTAACTTTTAATATAAGCAAAGATTTCTCAAATAAAAAAACCAGAAATATTTTTCAATTTTTAATATTTTAATATTCAATTTAATCAGAATCAACACCCGTTTCAATTATATTTATGTATCATAAATATATAAAAAAATATTTTTTTTAATTGTTTAGTTGTAATACTCTAAAATTAGACTGATAAGCCAGCCTGCTTTTGATTGAAAGCCAAATTTATTATATTTTTATGAATAAAATAATTATATTAAAATATTAGTCCACAAAATTGACTGATTTTCAATATAAAGTTGCTTGGAGTTCCTAATTGGGTGAGGTTTGCGGGTGACCTTCCAACTTTCGGATGGTGTAAAGAGCATGTCTTCCAAATTACGAAATTGCAAATATGACACCTAAAGTTAACAAAAATATGCAAATATGGCACATCAAGTTAATAAAAATATACACATATGACCATCCAACTTTAATTAAATGCATGTACGACACCTCAAGTAAACAATACCGTTTAATATTGACCCTCTACGATATTGTTATTGTTTTACGTCCGGATGCATATTTCTCGAACTTGAAGTATTAATTTTGTATAATTTTTTATATAAAAGACTTATTTGCATAATTTGTAAACATTGAGAACGAATACTGCCAACGAAAAATGTTTGCAAATTTAACGAAAAATCATGTGCTAAATATCAGGGGTAAAAAACAAACGATTTTGATAACTTAATGGGTCATTTCTGTAATTTCATAAGTTGGAGAGCATAGCATTTACACAACTCGTAAGTTTGTGGGTTATTTATGCAATTTTCTCGTTCGTAATTAGTATACTAGGCCCACACTCCTTGTATAATTTAATAGACTCTACAGTCTACACACTAAATTGTAATCTAATCTAGTGAAACATTCTTCAATATTCTGAGCAAATAAAAGTAAATTTTCATTAAATGCAACATATAAGATTGACGGTGGTGTGCAACGTGATGAAATATAATGATCTTGAATCTTTAAATGTGTTTGGTGAATTTGTGATATTATGATCATTTTTATGCAAAAATATTAATATACTTTATATATAAAAAAATCATAAATATAATCATATGATAATTATTAGAAATAATGATAAATTAGTCATTTATTTAATCACAATGATGTCAAAACTCATTTTAGCACCATTGATAAAATTATATTTTTTTAGTGATGAAAACATCACACTTTTGCCTGCGTTTTTAGTGATAAACATACAAAAAAATTGTTTTTTTATGTGAATTAAGAAAATCACGATTTGATAATTATACCGCACTCTATCGCTATTTTAATCAAGGAAGTCATACCGGTGGGTACCGCTCATACCGGTCCCAACCGGTATGAGTGATTTTTACAATATACCGTTGGTATACAGACGATATATCGAAATACCGGTGTACCGGTTATGACCGATATTTACCGATATGACCGGTATACCGGGTGGTATACCACTGGTATGACTTCCGTGATTTTAATCGGAAAACCAGATAAACTCATAATCTTATATATTAAAAGTATATTTTCAACATTATTTATTATAGCGAGATATATTAAGTTTGGTTTATACGAGAAATCAAAGCATCAACATCATGAATTTATCAATACCATAAATTTCACGTTGGATAGTTCATTTACATTGAGGTCCCAATTTTACATTTATATGGATAAAGATACTTCACCTAACATAACTAACATACTTTATATTCCTAATGAAAAATAATTATTTATTTATATCTTAATACCCAAAATCAGGATCCAAATATTTCGTCGAATAAATTCTAAATCCTAAAATTTAAATTTCTAATGTACTTCGAATAAAATATCAACAATTAATATAAAACATCGAATATTTTGTTGAAAATACAATTGTCCTTTGCAATTGTACCATAATAAATGATTTATTTAAGTGTTTTATTATATTATCTCATCTTATATATGCATATGTGTCACTTTTATTATAATTTCGATCAAATTCTATAATTCTAATATATATATTTTATGAAATATTTTTTAATTTGAATACTTAAGTATATTCTTACCCTATAAAATGCTTATACATTTGATTATGTATAATATATAGGGAAGAGTGAAACAATTTTATTATTTATTTAAAATGTTAGTAAATATAGTATTATATAATAGGGGTGACGTTTGTCGGTGACCCTCCAACTTTCGAATGGTGTAAAAAGCATGTCCTCCAAATTACGAAATTGCAAATATGACACCTCAAGTTAACAAAAATATGTAAATATGACACCACAAGTTAATAAAAATATGCACACATGACCCTCCAACTTTAATTAAATGCATGTACGACACCTCAAGTAAACAATACCGTTTAATATTGACCCTCTACGACATTGTTATTGTTTTACGTCCGGATGCACATTTCTCAAACTTGAAGTATCAATTTTGTATAATTTTTCGTATAAAAGACTTATTTACATAATTTGTGAACATTGAGAATGAAAACTGCTAACGAAAAATATTTGCAAATTTAACAGAAAATTATATGCTAAATAATAGAGGTAAAAAACAAACGATTTTGATAACTTGAGGGGTCATTCCTGCAATTTCATAAGTTGAAGGCTATAGCATTTACATAACTTGTAAGTTGGGGGACTATTTATATAATTTTGTCTATAATATGTATGTGATGAATAATAATTTTTTAAAAAATAAGAAGATAAAGACAAGGAAAATCATCAAATTGGACATGGAAGAGTGACCCCACTTACTCAATTCTAACATGACAGCGGTGGCAGTGACAGAGCACGGGCCGGGCTATGTGGCTGAGCGAAGAGAAATCCGTGACGGGCTATTCAAATATGAAATTATTTTAGTTATACTCTATTTCTTATATAAATATATGTTCCCCTTGCACTCTATAATTTTAATATGAATAAAAGTTAATTCCGTCGAAATCCTGATTATTAATATCGAAAATGTAAAATTCATTTCAATTCGGTACTCCAAATTTGTCAGGTATTTGGATGAAATTTAGATTGGTGTATAAGAGAAATAGATATTATACTAAATAATTTGTTTAAATCTTTTACGATGTGATATCGTCTTCTTATACGTTATATCCATATACACTTCATCATGATTTCGGCTAAATTCTATAACTTTAACATGGTATAAGAGCTCTTTTGGTCAAAATCATGATAATCATTACCAGAAAAATCCAGTTTATTTCATTTCGTAAATCCAAATTTCTAAGGTATTTAAACTTGAGGGGTTTGTTGAAATTATTGTTTTCATATCGATCCGACATACCGTTTCGTTTTGGACCTGTATGACCGATATATTTTTGTTTATTTAAAAAAATAAAAATAAAAATTTTTCCAGGTCGACCATGAAACCCGATAACGGGTGGTATCGGCCGAAATATCGGTATCGTCCTATTTTCAGCATATCGGTGGTATGAAAACATGGGTTGAAATATGATATTATCCCATATTGAAAATTGGATATGATTTAATTTGATTTATAAGAGTAAATAAGTACGATAGTAAATTAATTTTTTTGTGTATAATCTATTTTATTATATCCATACACATTCTTACATAATTAGGTTAAACTCCATAACCTCAAAATGGGTAAATAAGTCATTTCCACATGAAGGATATGTTGGATTTCCATTTCCATTTATATTAGGAAACTTCGACTGTAGAAAGCTGCACAATCTTCAAGCGTAGTCATCTCTCTTCTGTGCAAAGAGCGACAGTGAAATGGGTTTTCACTCTATGTATTCTGCGCTCAGTTGTTTTGCGCTGTTGCTTGTTCTACATTCTGCAAATGGCGATAACCCGTATAGGTTTTACACATGGAAGGTGACTTACGGTGATATTTATCCTCTTGGGGTTAAACAACAGGTAATTTGAATGCCTTTTGTTTTAGCGACTTCGTGTTTTATTCGGTGTTGTGGTGCAGGGAATTTTGATAAATGGGCAGTTCCCTGGTCCGACGATTGACTGTGTTACAAATGATAACTTGATTATCAATGTCTACAATTACTTGAACGAGCCTTTTCTCATTTCTTGGTAAGCCGTAACCATAATTTCTCCTCTTCAAATCTTGGCATTTTGGTTGTTTTGCAGTAGATCTATTTTCTTTGCTTGGTTCCTTACAATATTGTGTTAGTTCTGAGCCTGAAAATGGTTATTATGTGTAAGGGATCCTGTTTAAGTAAGCATGTTTGTTTATAGAACAATGATGCTATAATTCATAGGCAATAGATAAATTTGGTCTCAATCGTTTCATGGTTTGGTAATTTTGATCCTAAAGTATTAACATGACAAAACCGATTCTCATTCTTTGTAAGCTTTTGCAAAATTAATCTCAAAAGTTTAGTTTGTATGGCATTATTGTTCCTATGGAGAGAAGAACTTCATTTAATTGATTTGTCAAATATTGCAAACTTGGAGAACCAAATTTATCGCAACCTTAAACTTTGAGAACTACATATATGTCATTACAATTTATGTGGATGAAACGTCATTTTCTTGTAATCTACTCGTAGACATGGTAATCGTCGTTAACAATCGGGATTTCAGAAACTCTATTCTATGTACAGGAATGGTTTGCAACAAAGAAGAAATTCATGGCAAGATGGTGTATTTGGCACTACTTGTCCAATCCCTCCTGCCCAAAACTTCACATATGCACTTCAAGCAAAAGATCAAATTGGAACCTACTTTTATTTCCCATCACTTGCATTACATAAATCGGCAGGAGGATACGGTAGCATCAAAGTCTACAGTCGGCCTTTAATCCCGGTTCCTTTTCCTCCACCTGCCGGAGATTTCGTTGTTCTTGCTGGAGATTGGTTCAAAAGAGATCACAGAGTAAGTGTAAATACAACACATTTCTAGTTCATGTCTTTGGTTACATTTGTGTGTGTGTTTTTGCAGCAATTGAAGTATATTTTGGATAGTGGTAATGATCTTCCTTTCCCTGATGGACTAATCATCAATGGACATGGATGGAACGGATATACTTTCACTGTTGAACCAGGTATTCATTCTTCACCATCTTCTCTATTGTACCATTCGAGTGCTTGAATGATTTTGAAACTTTAAGGGTTTTACATGCAATTTATAAACATTGAACTACCCTCGTAATTTTATATTTATCATTCATTTTCTTGGTTCCAAACTTGGTTTTTTCAGGAAAGACGTATCGGTTCCGGATATCGAACGTTGGGCTTTCGGTTTCGATTAATTTCCGAATCCAAGGACATACGATGAAGCTTGTTGAAGTTGAAGGATCACACACAGTCCAAAACACATACTCATCTCTCGATATTCATCTTGGTCAATCATACTCAGTTTTAGTCACAGCAGATCAACCATCCAAAGACTATTATGTTGCAGTATCTAGTCGTTTCACCGATACCGTTCTTTCC
Source organism: Utricularia reniformis (assembly GCA_009725065.1). Taxonomy (NCBI): domain Eukaryota; kingdom Viridiplantae; phylum Streptophyta; class Magnoliopsida; order Lamiales; family Lentibulariaceae; genus Utricularia; species Utricularia reniformis. The sequence continues at coordinate 5,854 of RWGZ01000944.1, forward strand.
ACAGCTGCGACACTTCATTACCGTAACTCATATACTAAAGTTTCCGGTTACCTTCCCGGTGGACCAACGACCGAGATCGATTGGTCCGTGAACCAAGCTCGATCATTTCGGTAAGCATCAAGATATCGATAGTTGTATAATCATGCTAATTTTACGATGTTTTTTATTCGAATCAGGTGGAATCTTACGGCGAGTGGGCCGAGACCTAATCCACAAGGCTCGTACCACTACGGACTGATCAAACCAGCAAGAACTATTGTTCTTGCTAATTCTGCTGCATTGATCAATGGCAAAAGAAGATATGCTGTTAATGGTGCTTCTTATATTGCTCCTGATACTCCATTGAAGCTTGCAGAGTACTTTAAAATTGGTGGAGTTTTCAGTATTGGAAGTATTGCAGATAATCCTTCATTTGGAAACGTGTACCTTTCGACTTCTGTTATGAATGCCGATTACCGATCGTACGTCGAGATCGTATTTCAGAACTGGGAAAACTCTGTTGAATCATGGCATGTTGATGGATATTCCTTCTTTGTTGTTGGGTAAGTAAAGCATTACAAATCTGCAAAACTGCAACTCATCATAATAACTGTTTCAATCAAATTTGTGCAGAATGGAGCAAGGGAAATGGAGTCAAGAAAGCCGATTACGGTATAATTTGAGAGATACAGTTGCTCGGTGCACCGTCCAGGTACTCCGAGTCTCGACTCATTTGAAAGTATGATCATTTTGTGACATTCTGTTGTTGTAATGAAGGTTTATCCGAAATCTTGGACATCAATCTATGTTGCTTTGGATAATGTTGGGATGTGGAACATAAGATCAGAGAATTGGGCTAAGCAATATTTAGGACAACAATTGTACCTGAGAGTTTACACACCATCGACTTCTTTTAGAGATGAGCTCCCGATTCCTCGGAATGCGTTGTTATGTGGTCGAGCTAGAGGTCGTCGAACAAGATAACTGTTTCAATATATGAAATAACTGACGCAGCTCAACTCGAGCTGTGAGTGGTTACAGTATTTCAGTTCCTGCAAGTTTTGCGACTGTTTCTTTTGTTAGCAACATTTACATTCTTGTAAGAACATGATAAAAAATGAGTTATTGCAAGAGAATATTCTGCCTTCCTTACACAATAAGAGCTTTTTTGTCACGTTCTTGGCCACTGTGGACTAACCACCTGAAATCAATCGTATTACGGTCGATTTTCGTTGTTAAGACATCGAAAACGAACCTCTAGTGTACTAAACACGAGTCTCATTCTGCTAGCTACAAGAGATGGTTCTTCAGCATGACCAAATACTGCTAATTGTTCAAGCTGCAGAGTCTTAACAGGAAGCCTTGCCATGAAAATACACAACAAATTACAGTCGAAAACAGATTCGGGAATACGAAAACGAAGGCTCGGTTAACTCACCAAGCCATTCCTCTCATGAAGTATGCATTTGCTATGATTGCACAGAACCCCTTCCATTGAATCAACATTTCTTTGGAAACAGGTGGTGTCGATGACCATCGAACTATCGTCGGTTGAGGCGTACAAAGAATCGTAATGAAAATAAGACTCAGCCACTTTATGCATTCATCGACCTATAGATTCGAACAGAAACATAAATGTTTACTGAATTGTAAGAGAATCAGTGAAGAGATGTAGAGTTATTATTACATCTTGAGAAAGAATCTTGGATTTGAGGCCTGTGCTACCAGCATATGTTTCCATAGCTTCGATTTCGACTCCGGTCGACTTCATATCATTTAGCTCATTCCTCAATCCTTCATCAGTACATCCCAATGAATATGCATTCACCCCACAAACAATAAACTCCTAGCACACAATTTGTAAGCATATAGCAAAAGGAATAGTAAACTAGTTGCATCACATAAACCAGAAGTGCATACTTTTAGTTTGTCACCACCTCCACGTTCGATAAAATTCCGGTATCGCCTAATTAAACTGATAGCTATATTCCGTGAAGATCGATATTCGTTCTCAAAGGACGATGAAGAATCTTGAGATTGACACTATAAAACCAGAGAATTGTCACAAAGGGAAACTATAAGATGAAGAAGGAAACTCCCCAGCCATATCTTGGAGCTAATTTGATGTGAAGCACAATGAAGCTTCAAAGGGTTATTGAAGTTCCATGAGGATGGAACGCTAGACAATCCCTTATGAAACAAGACCTTTGAAGGGCAGATGTAATTGGCAATATGAAATTGAGGGTTAATCTGCACCAAATTGAAGATAGAAGTCTCTTGAAGCACGTTCATATTTAGCCCTAAAGGAAACTTGGGCAATCTTCTGAACTGCATCAAAAAAGAACCACAGAAAGTTACTCCGACAAGCCACAAGAAATTCGATTTCATCAAGTGCTGTTATTAACTAAAACCTGTAATGAATCGAGATTTTCCAGAAGCAAAATCAACACAAATTACTTTAAACTTGCAAGAACCCACTGATTGAAGAAGGAATATTCAAGCTGCAAAAGACGAATCTTCAAGAGAAACAAGTGGGTTATCTAGAGGAAAAAATACACAATGAATGAAATAAAGGCAACCAAAGAATCTAAATGGTTTACACGGGGGGCCACGAATTTAAATAAAAGGCCCTGGAATTCGGGTCTGGCATTGCTTTAAATTTATGGTATAACAAAAATTTCATATTTATCGGATTCGATGGTTAGTTTTAGGGGTGAGCAAAAATTTTGAAATACCAAATACCATACCAAAATTTTGTTATTTCGATATTTGTTATTCGGTATTTGGTATTCGGTTTGGTAGTTGATTTTATGAAATTATGGTATTTGGTTTGGTATTCGGTAATAAGAATAAAAATTCNTCATTGATCATATTGTTGTGTCCATATAATAAAACAAATTTCAACTCTTCAAGTTTATACTTCAATATAAGTGTAGAATCTTATGAAAGTTTTGAAATCAAATACGAAGATAATTATTATAAAATAAATGAGAAATTATCAATTTAATCATATAGAATCTAAATTATCATTCTCAAACTTATATTGCTCGTATTGATCTTCATCAATATCATAAGAATGTAGTTCACGAAACCAATCATTAATGCATATAAATGTCTCAACACTTTTCGAACTACAAATTTTTTTATAAAAATCAATGAGTTTATGAGAAACCTCATACTAATGACATTTTAATATGTCAAGATATCAAAATTCAATATCAATAATTGAAAGAATCATGACTCAATTAAAAATTTTAAAATATATAAATATTATATAAACTAATTTGGTAGTTCAGTATATATCAAATTTTTATTCTTTTTGCCAAATTTAATAAAAATAAATACTAAACTAAATTCCAAATACCAAATACCGAAATAACAAAATTTTGGTATGGTATTTGAAATTTCAAAGTTTTTGATCACCCCTATGAATAAATTTTTTTAAAAAAATACTAATTAATTAAATTTAACCCAAATTGAGATTGTTCAAAAGTCTAACCTAATAATTAGTCAATATTTTAAAAACACTATTTTAGATTGTAATTCGATGATATCTTCATTAAGCCAACTATCTTCGCAATACAAATGATTTGTATTGATTAGGTTTTTAGAGTGGGTCATAAAAGTCCCACATCTAAGATTGAACTATTGACCAATGTTTTTATATCGGTTTGAAATTTCATACCAGATTTGAATACTAAAAAACTCGTATATTTACTCTAATCTCCGAAATTAAAGGGCACTGAAAAAATATAGCTATTGACTATTCAAATCATGCTCTAAGTAAGAAACAAAGAAAGTTGGTGTGGTTGAGAATCTTGATGTCTTTTTAGATGTAGGATTAAAATTGGACGGTTTAGATGAAACTTTGAAATCTAGTAATTTCCACTCCAAATGGCATCCTTTTTGTATGATATATTCATCCATGAATCATATTAAATGATTTGTTCAAGTCTTATACGATGTGGTCTCTTCCCTTTTCTATATTATATCCAAGTATATTCTTCACGTAAATTGACCTGATTCTAGAAATTTAACAGGGGACGTCTCAACTTTTTTCTATGTTATTGTTTTTTCTATCACTTTAAGTATTTAATATATAAATATTAAATAAGTATTTAAAATAAGTATTTAATATATAAATATTAAATAAGTTTTTTCTATCACTTTATGTTATGTTTTTAAAATAAGTATTTAATATATAAATATTTATCGAATTGATTTTATCGATAATATTATAATTAATTGATACCTCAATATTGTTTATAGTGTCACTAATATTAGGATAAATCATTCAATATATTGATAATCTTGGTAGAATCACTTACAATCGATATTGTATGTTTTAAATATTAATATAATATTATATTTTTTGAATACTTTAAAATACAAAAATTAAAATTTAAAAATGATAAATGTCCCGTTGTAAAGTTATTTATAAAAATATTGATATTAATATTAAAAATAAAAAAGATTATATATATAAAGAGAAAGTTAATATGGAGATAATTAAATTTTGGGATACACATAATTGGAAATGCACATTCCCGTTAATCTATTTTCACTCATTACACGGACAACTAAATGACTATTCAACTTATGAATTGTACAAATTAAAAATAATAGAATAAAATATATTTTTTAATAAATAACGTATTCTTTAAAATAAAATACGAAATTGTATGTAGGCATTATTATTTCCATTTAAAAACTAAATAGGTGATTAGGAAGAAAAGTAAGATTACAAGTTACAATTTAGTAAACTTTTACGTGTAGATTGTTGTTATTTTTAATCCTATTAGTTAAACTAAATTCTGAAAGCATTAAAAATGACACTCAGATTTATAGTGGTATCCGATCACGTTATCTTAGATAAGGCACGATCGTATCGACAATCTACTGTCCAACACCCTATAATTTATTCACTATTTTATTTGAAATGTTCAAAACACATAACACAACCACAACTAAAACACATAATACAACTACTGCACATGAAGTTAAACTAAAGTTTAAAGATAGAAAATGCTCAGTAATTTTCTGCCCTTTAGACAGTTTTTCATACTGTAGTTTGAATATTGAACTTCTTAATCACAAAGAATTCAGTAAAATAACCTGCAACTATAAAACAAACGTTAGTCACGCAAACAGTTTGTGATTATACGTTTCACAACCTTAACAATGGACATAATCTGTAATGACAGTTCTTATCGTACAAGCTCAACGTATTATCAAAGATATACTTAGTGTTTTAAGGCTTAAGTATGAATTTTGTTCAACAGTTTTCCAGAAACTAAGATCTAAACAGATCTGACTTTGAAAACACTTATATAGATTCAAGTCTTTGAGAAATCCAAAGATTTTCTCAAAGTCGCAACCCAAAACAGAAGGTAATCTTTTAGTAAACGTTTGAAACCAAATATTAGGCTAAAAGCGAGCAGTTTAAGCGTAAAGGTAAAATGCAGAAAGTAAAATTAATGATTTCTTTAACTAGAGTTTTACAGTTTCTCAAATCTACGAGGATCTGTTTGAAACTTAAACTATTAGACAAAGAAAATCAAGAACCTACAGTATCAAGGTGTTCGTCTTAAGCCGAGTTTTACAGTTTCTCATATAGACGAGGATCTGTCTGAAATTCAAACTATTAACCAAGAATACTCAAGAACACAAGTATTTCGTACACAGACGAAAGATAACGCAAGTAAAGAAACAGAAACAACGATAACTAACGTAGGCAGTTTCTAGATCTTAATCACAAGCAGTATAAGCACAAAGTCGTAACAGCTAAGAACAACGCATAAAATCGCAGAGTTCTAAGGAAAGCAGTAAGAACAACGCTAAACAGTAAATAATCACTCAAGAACAGTAGAGAGAAACTAAGCAGAAACGTAAATCATTGAAATGAAAAGTGAGGAAAAAGTGAGGAAGCAAACGTATATATAGTTCGGGCAACCGCCTTAATGTTACCAGAGGCCCAACAAGCCAAATTCATTATCAAAGCTCAATCATCGTTAGTTCAGCGTTATACGGGCTCCAGCCCACTAAACATACAAGACTCAGTTATATGGCCCAACATGTATGAGGCCAGAAGCAGTAAACGAGCAATACAAAATTACCGAGATTACCTAAGTGCAACATAGATCAACAATAGAAAAAATCTCCAATTGATTTTGATATATTTGGTTCTATAAACTTTAATTTTACATCCGTAATCACATATTTTGAATGTTTGACAAAAGTAGTTTCTAAATTTATCAAATTTGATCCATGTGCCAAAACTAGTTCTAAAAATTTGAGGATCATTTTTCCACACATATTAAACTTTGAGAACTATATATGCCAAAATTTACGTAGTATGAAGACTAGTTTTCCAAAAATTCCAAAGTTGGGTACCAATTTGAAGATCGGTTTACGGATCGATTTGCGGATATCATAATATTTATTTTTTAATTATAATTGATTACAAAAGTTACCACTAATCACAAAAAAAGTTACTTTTTTTATAAATATACAAATTATAAAACAACAAAAAAAACTTATATTCAGAATTTTCAAACATCCATAAAGTAAAATTTGAATTCAATACAAGAATTGAAAATGAATTATTTTTTTCTTCTAAGTGTAGAAATCTACAAAAAATAAATATAATTTACTTAGATATTCGTAATCAAGACCTATAAAAATAAAATCAATTGTAAAATTAATTACTTTTTAAATGATAATATAAAATATCCGAAGAATTATATAATTTAATATTAATTACTTGATGTTCTTTAATATCGGTTATTTTTGAAAAATTTAAATATAATATAAAAATTTATTAAATGAAAAAACAAATATTTATAATAAGGAAAAAATGTATTATCATATATAACGTTTTAACTTAATTTTTTTTTAAAAAAATATAATCTAATCTAATAAAAATATTGGATCGGATATGAATTTTGAAAAACCGTATTCGATCCAAAACCACATCCGATCTGATCCAATTAAGTATTTGCAGTTCGAGTAACCGAAAAATCGATTCGTTTATCTCGATTTTTCGGATCACCGGATTTTCATACACACCCCTAATGGATAGTATTCAGACACTCAATTTAGGGCCAGATTTCAAGTATTCCTAATTAATACAAGAAAATTAAATATTATTTTTAAATTTTTTAAATCCAAAAAAAAATTGAAAACATTGCCACAAACTCTACCGGCCAACCTCATTTCTATGTTAAGAAGTCATATATAACAATAAGTTCGGAGGGGTATTTGGCCAAATAACTCTATGCGAAATTATTGTTTGCCCAATAACCCACTTTCAAAAAGCATTAGTTGAATAACCGATTTTTCAAAGTATTTGCAATATGGCATGTGTACATATTTTATAAAAATAAAGAAATAATTTATATATATGTTATGGCCCCTTTTTAGGGGGTACCAACAGTCGTCCGGCTCGTTCAAATAACGAACTCGGTTCTGATTTCTTTAAAATATGAAGACGATCGAAAGCTAGAAAATCAAAGTAAATACACGACAATTTATAGTGGAAACCCCGTGAATTGGGGTGAAAACCACTCGACTAAGAGCTGATTATGCTCTTAGCCTGTTCACTAAAGAAATGAATCAANATGTATATGTCAAATATGGTTCTTAATATTTCTAATTTTGGCAATTAAAATTCCTTAAATATAATAGAGTATATTTGCTCCCTGTAGGTTCTTAATTTTCACAAATGTAATCCCTAATGTTTTAGTAGTTCTCAAGATTTATATTTAGCGACAATTACAATTCTCAATATTTTATTTTTGTTAAATTAATATGAAAACTTTAACCATAATCAATGATTTCATATCATATTAGGTGGTATCGGTTTTTTCATCCATAAACTTTTCCCACCCATAAAATGTATCACCATTTAACTCGAGAGAAATCGAGTATAAGTCAAATTAAAATTAAATATCAAACGATAGTCATATTGTTAAAATTAAGAGCACTAATTTACCAAATTAATAAATTTCAGTAACCGACACTATCACTATTTATAAACTATCAGGACTAGTTTTGTATCACTCAAAATTTAGGAACTAATTATATATTTTGAGGATTAAATTTGTTAAGTTTTGTAATTTTGATGATAAATAGTAGAAAAATTCAAAGTTACACGACAACAATTGAAAAAAAACCCAAATTTTTTGGATAAATTATTTTAATTAAATAAAATTATTATATATAAGGACTTTTAGTTGTAATGATAGGATTCTATGAGATTAAATATATTTGAGATTAAGTGTCATCAAATTTAGACAAAAAAAGTAAAGTCTGTAGACAAGGAAATGGTTGTTTGGTATGGTGATGGGAAAGTGGGGTAAATTTGCGTTGAATTTTGTTGTAAATTTCAAACGTTAATGCAAATTTGTGTTCTTCTAAGCAGAAATTCATTCAGAATTCACTGAACGCGTGTGTATTGAATCAATACACAGTAACACACGACATATGTTATCGCATCAATAGTATTGATAGTATTGACGCGAGCCACACGTTTCTCGTTCTCCCCGAGGCTCGATTAATCGGAGTGATTTAAGAAGGCTATTGAAGCGGCGGGTGATTCGAAGATGGTTTCCTTGGATTTCGAACAAGTTCAGGAAAATCTTTCAACTAGCTTCGCTTCATACCGCCGTTCATTTGGCTTCTGGGTTCGAGTTGTCGATATTTATTCGGGATACAAGGTACGAGATTTTGCATGTTTTGTGGGATTTGTTTACCCATTCAAAAAGGTTTAATTTGGGCATTTAATTTAGGTTTTTCAACTCAGAGTAAATTTTGAGAAAGATGAAGAAACTAGAGAAGCAATGTGGGAAAAACAGCATTCACTTGCTGCTGATAAAATCTATAATATGTGCACTGATTTAGGCGGGTTCTTTTTGAAGGTAACTAATTACTCCATTATCATGATCATTTTAAGCTTCACAGTGTGGCTTTGTAATTCATTAAATTGTAGGTAGCACAAATAATTGGGAAACCGGATTTGGCTCCGGCTGCTTGGGTTAGAAGATTAGTTACATTGTGTGATCAGGCTCCAGCCACTCCATTTCCCATTGCTAAGGAAGTGCTGGAGAAGGAATTGGGTCGGAATGTCGATGAAATTTTCGAAAGATTTGATATCATTCCTCTTGGTTCAGCTTCAATTGCACAGGTACTCTCGGTTGGAATATGTTTTTCTTCGAGAAAATGGTGTGTTGGTCCCCAAGGTTTCATGATTTTGACAAATTTGATCCTCATAGTTTGATAATTTTGAGAAAAACGATCCCTATCGTTTCCCAAATTTGGCAAATTTGATCCATGAAGTCTAAAATTAGTCCCTAAACTTTGAGGATCAATTTTGCTACACATATTAAACTTCGAGGACTAGTTTTATCAAAATCCCCAAAGTATGGGGACTTGTTTTGCAAAATTTCAAAGTATAAGGACTAGTTTTGCATTTAAAAAACTTTGAGAACTAAATTTGCTAAATCATACAAACTATGGGGACCTTAAATGCCATCCACCCGTTTTCTTTTGTGAAAATATTGTCATCTTTATTTCATTCTCTTGAGAATTGCAGAACCTAAAGTTGGCTTGAAATTGATCCCTTTCGTATCTACTTAGGTACACCGAGCTCGACTAAGAGGCGATAAGAAGGATGTTGTTGTCAAGGTAGTGTAATTTTGTCTTCTCAGTCATTGGCTTTTACACTTGTGCTTTATCATTAAAAATGTGTATTACTTACTATAGATTCAGCATCCAGGAGTTCAAGATCTGATGATGACTGATATCCAAAACTTGCAAGCTTTTGCTCTGTACATGCAGAAAACCGATATAAATTTTGATCTTTATTCGGTTACCAAAGAAATGAAGAAGCAGGTAAGCATAATCAGTTTCCGACTTTCGTTTATTTCGATGTTTTCTATCGCATTCGTAAGTGATTTTTTTGTCTTACTTTGCCTTATAAGATTGGCTATGAATTCAATTTTTTGAGGGAAGCTGATGCAATGGAGAAAATTCGTCATTTTCTGTATGAAAATAACAAGTCCCCAGTGATTGTCCCGAAGCCAATACCTAACTTGGTCACAAGGTATTGTTCGTTACTCCGCTTCGGTAGGTCGATATTACTATCAATAGACGATGTTAACGATGCCGTTTCAATTTAATTTTTTCGTGTTTATCGAATCGGTAGGAAGGTTTTGGTGATGGAGTATATTGATGGAATACCAATCATGAAACTTGGTGATGAGATAGCCAAAAGAGGCATAAATCCTTCTGGTAAAGTGGCTGCAGCAGCAAAGGAGTAAGTTTTCTGCTTCAGCAATTTGTTAAATTTCTTGAGTCGGGTCAATTTACGTTACGTGGGGAGTGTGCATGGATATAAGGGAGGAGATTACACCGTCAAAGACTTGACCAAGTAAATTACTATTGTAATCCTTCTCCATTATCAACCAATCCAATTTATATCTCAAGTCCAATGTGGGACAATTTGTATATTTCAACCGTATTTTCTCATACGGGTCATCTTTTTCCTTTTTTTATTGTTGGTGATACATTATTGTTCGTCGATAAACTCCAAAGGGTTAAGCGCTACGCTTAATCACCATTTTTTTATGTTAAATTTCTAGAGTCGGGTCAATTTACGTGGAGAGTGTGCATGGATGTATGGGAAGAGATACATGGTAAAAGACTTGATCAAGTAAATTACTATAGCAATCCTTCTCCATTATAAACCAATCCAATTGATATCTAAAATTCAATGTGGGACAATTTGTATATTTCAACAGTATTTGCTTATATGGGTCGTCGTTTTCCTTTTTTTCTTGCTAGTAATACATTTTTGTTCGTTGATAAATTCCAAAGGTTTAAGCTTTAATCACCACTTTTGTATGTTAATTACAGGAAAATTCTTAGAAGTTTGACACTTGCATATGGACAAATGATTTTGAGGAGTGGTTTCTNAAAGGTCTGTTGGGGTGTCGTAAGTTATACTATATAGCGGTGCGCACCAAGGAGTGCGCCATTGTAGATAAGGAGGAGTCCCTCCATGCGTGGGAGGTTTGTTATGTGTGGATGACAGTTCCAAAAGAGGATCTGTTGAAAGTATGGCCACTCTTAACGCACCCACGCATAGGGCAATTGGACCGAAGCCGGTTCAACCCCTCTCGCACGGACACCGCAAATACTCTTGCGTTGTTCCCCCCTCCCGAAGCCCGCCTTAAGCGCATAGATCTGCTTCGGGAGAGAAGATTAATAGATATAGGTGTTGCGGGTAGGACCGGAGCCCCAGCCCCGAAGGGGGTTCTATCTTCTAGCTCAGATTCAGATCCATCAGAGGGATCGGGTATGAGATAATACTTGTGTTTTAATTAATCCTGATCCTTATGTATCCGTTTTGCAGATTCAACTGAGACAATGCCGAGCGCCCGTTTTAAACGCATGGCCGCTACTTCGGTCCGTCCCTCTGAGGGACAAAGGAAAGCATCGGGCAGCGCCGAGGCAAGTGGATCGGCAACGGGGGGCACGGTGGTCCCTTCGGGGTCAGGGGACCCCCCAGTCCAAACAACCAGCAAGGGCACATTGACCCTTCGCTGCACCGGGCAGTCCTCGAGCGGAGAGGGGCCTGCCTTTTGGGTATTTGGGGTTGTAGAGGAGGTGATAAAGGCTCGGATCCGTTCTTTGAGCTTACCCAGCCTTTAACAAATCGGTAATAGTTCCTTTATTAACGCTAAAACTATTACTTTGTTGCTGCAGAGAGCCGTTCCCGTGGAGAAGGTTCTCCCCGGTCCTCCGCTTAAGCCGAACGTCTCCCTGCCGCCGGTCCCCTTGGGAAAAGGAAAGAGGGTGGCCGAAGCAGAGCCTCCGCAGGAGCTGAAGAGGCTGAAGAGGGAGGTCCCGCTCCGGTCCCCAACAAGGGGATCGTTTTGAAGGAACCTGGGCAGGACCCGAAGACCAACTCCGATTGGGGAGCTGCTTTGGATCTGCTGAGCAGGTTCAGCAAGGGGAGGAAGTTGTCCTCCTGGCGGAGTGCCTTTGTGAAGGACTTCCGCCTTTTTGGGGAGCAGAACCCAGATAACGTCCAAGCGGACGTATCTGCAGAAGATATCATGGAAAGCTACCTTGACCTCACATCTAAGGTAATTCCTAGTTAACTTGGAGGCCCGAAGCTTTATCCTTAACCATGCATTGTGTTTTGCAGATGTTGAGGAAAGCTTTCACAACGGCCATCACCATGGATAAGTACCAAGGCGATGGCGTTATATCCCAGAAAGTCCAAGAGCAACTTGACCTTGCAAAAAGGCAAGTTGAAATAAAACATGGGGAATTGGTCACGGTACGGGAGGACCGTGACCGATTGGACAACGAGCTGCTAAGAGCCGGGACCGAGGTCTCCCTCTTAGCAGATAAGGTTGCTGAGCTGGAGAAGGTTGGGGGAACAGCTCAAGCAAGAATAACCGAACTGGAGACCCAGCTGCGGGCCAAGGACGAGGAAATAAACCAAGTCCAAGGTCGGGCCCAGGAGAAGCGAAATAAGCTGAACGAGCTTCTTCTTCGGGCCCAGGAGGAGAAGACGGCCTTGGACGAGGAGCTGGCACGTGCCCGCACTTCGTCTGAAGCTTCGGTTCGGGAAGCGGTTTTGGGGTTCGCTCAGTCCCCGTTGCTGTTCGCCTTAGCGGACAACATACACGGGGTTTACACTGCGAAGTATCTGGACAATATGCGAGAGCAGATCATCCAGACCTTCGGGCTTTCCTCTTCGGACGAGCGATGGAAAGTGATCGAGCCACTAGAGAAGGATGGCAAGTTCCAGGTTATTCCGACTTTGGAAGAGCCTGTGTTAGAGGAGGACCCTTTCTTTTATCTTTTTGATGAGATGAAGAAAGCGGTCAACCAGAAGGTGGCCGATCAGGAGGAAGAGTTAAGGCGGCTCGCCGAACGCACCGAACCCCAGGAACCCGAGGCAGAGAACAATGAAGAAAGCGCCGAGGCAGAAGACCCCAAAGAGGGGCAAATTAGCTAGGCATTACTTTGTATCTGCCTTCTTTCTTCATTAATAAAAAATTTCCACTCATTTCTTTTAGCTTTGTTTGTTTTATTCTTTTAATCGCAGACGTGAACAAGTACAACTAGACTAACTTCGTAGTGAATTAATAAGTTTCACCTTAACGAAGTAGTTTGTCTTAACTTCAGGATAAACTAACAAGTATAAGATCGGGGACACTTAAGAGGTAGTAACCATCGGTCCCAGACGTTATATTTAGTTCATTTATGTCCACTTTGATTCGATCGGTTGTTTTATGTGGTGTATGGGTCACTCTTATTCCGTCCTTGGAATCATTACGTGATTGAGTAGGCGTGGTTTACGTTAGTTATGAGTTTTGGTAGGCTTTCGCCGAACCTTGGTTCTATTAAAGTCCCTTAGGTTTTACCGGTTAAGCTTGGCTCATAAAACGTTTTAAGCGAAGACCGATCTTATGTTTTGATATGCTGACCATCATTCCTTTCGTTGTGGCAGATTTCGCAGGTACAAAAGGCCATCTCTAAAGACTGAATGCCGTTGGAGGGAATATCTTAGTTCGTAATGAGTTCTGGGAGAATCACAACTCATCCATGGGGCTGGGCAAGTGCAGGAGCATCTGACTCGTCAGAGCGATCACTGCAACTTGGGAACCTTGCGGACAAGAAGCTTCGGTCACCAGTCCAGATTCGTCCTAAGTTTACACAACTCCAAGATCGGTCCATCATTCTATTAGAAACAATGAACCTTTGTACTTACTAGTTTGCTATTTACGTTTAATGGAATGTCTTTTATTGAGTCACACATTAATCAAAAAAAATCATAAGAAGTATCGCCTTAAATTCATGACATTCTAAGTTCGGGGGACATCTATACCATCCAACGTTTCAAGTTTATACGCACCTGATTCCAATTTTGCCGATATACGATATGGTCCCTCCCAATTTTTGTCCAGCTTCCCAACATTCCTCTGCACTTTAATGCTTCTGAGGACAAGGTCGCCTTCAAAGAATTCCCTTGGGAGGACCCGTTTGTTATGGGCGCGTTCCATATTCCGTTGGTAAGCACGCATCCGTGCATAAACTGCATCTCTTTTTTCTTCAACCATCTCGAGGTCCAATAATCTCCTTTCACCATTCATATGCTCGTCGTATTGAGATATCCGAGGTGATCGGATGGCAACCTCCACCGGGCTAACAGCTTCGGTCCCATACACCAATGAGAAAGGTGATTCCTGGGTTGTTGAGCGAGGTGTAGTTCGGTATGCCCATAGAACCTCGTAGATGTGTTCCGGCCACTTACCCCCAAAGTCTTCTAACTTGGTTTTTAATCCCTTCAGGATAACCTTGTTAGATACCTCCGTAAGTCCATTGGTCTGGGGATGGGCTACTGATGAGAAATGCTGGATGATGCCCAATTTGGTGCATAAATCTCGTATGCTTCTTCCTCGGAACTGAGTCCCATTGTCAGATATGAGCGCTCGGGGAGCCCCGAAGCGGCTTATGATATTTCGCCAGATAAAGTGCTTGACCACTTTTTCCGAGATGATAGCTACAGCTTCTGCCTCGATCCACTTTGAATAATATTCCACCGCAACTATGCAAAATTTCCTTTGCCCTATGGACCGAGGAAAAGGTCCGAGGATGTCAATCCCCCACCTGTCGAAGGGACAAGGTAGTGGGGTGACGGATAAAGGTGCCCCAGGTAATTGCGGAAGCGGGGCGTGATATTGGCATGTTGCACAACGCTTAGTGTATTGCTTTCAATCAGCGAGCAATGTTGGCCAAAAATACCCGGCTCTGATAATGCGGTGGTATAAGGATCGGGCCCCCGAATGGATGCCGCAAATACCTTCATGAACATAAATCATGACGGCTTCGGCTTCAACAGGAGATAAACAGCGCAGAAGAGGGCCCTCAAAGCTCTTTTTAAACAAGCGTCCGTCAACCAAAGTAAATCGCTTAGCCCGGACCTCTATCTTTCTGGCTTCAGATTTATCGTCAGGGAGATATCCGTTTGAGAGATATTTGATAAAGGAGTCCATCCAATTGGGTTCTCCTGGAGATTGCGTAACATCACTATTCAAGCCCTGGAGTTCGTGACATAGAGCCCCGATTTCTTCAATAGACTGTTCGGTCACTGAGATCTCGACCGAAGGTCGGTCCTGGATGTGGACCGAAATAGTACTTGGCTCAATGTCAGGTATGCCCGAAGCTAATCTGGCCAGTGCGTCGGCAACCTTGTTCTGCTCTCGTGGCACATGATCTAGCGAGAACTCACTGAACTTTTTAGATAGCTCCAGAACTTTAGCGCAATATAACTTCATCATCGGATCATGAGTTTCGAATCTCCCTGCGAATTGTTCGACTACTAACTTTGAATCTGAGAACATTCGCACTCTGCTAACTCCCATTTTATGAGCAAGGGCCATTCCAGATAATACTGCCTCATATTCCACCACGTTATTTGTTCCAACAAAGGAGAATTTAACTGCGGAATGAATAAGGTCACCTTGTACAGTTGTTAAGGTAATGCCCGCTCCTCTTCCTCCGAAGGTTGATCCATCTACGTGGATCTTCCATCGATCATCCTCTTGGTTGATATAAATGGCCGATCGGGTCATTTCGACAACAAAATCGGCGAGAACCTGAGCCTTGATCGCCCTTCGGGGCAAGAATTCCAGGTACATAGCACTGAGTTTAATCGCTCATTTAGCCAATCTCTCATTCAAATCCTTTTGCTTAAGTAGCACTTTCAGAGGTTGATCCGTGTAAACATAGACCGTTCGTCCTTCGAAATAATGCTTCAGCTTGGACACAGCTTTTTTCAAAGCTAGCATGAATTTTTCCAAGGTGGAGTACCTGGTTTCAGCAGATACCAGAGAGTGGCTGACATAATAGACAGGTCTGTGAATATCGTCACGTATGGTGACTAGAGCTGCGCTGACGGCAATTTCGGATACCGCAAGATATAGTCCCAAAGGTTCGTCGCAAGTCGGACTTACCATCACCGGGGGAGTGCTTAAATAAGTCTTCAGCTCAGAGAATGCCCGATCACATTCTTCGGTCCAATCCATATGGCTAGCTTTTCTTAGCACTCTGAAAAAGGGTAAAGCCCGATCAGTGGACTTCGAAATAAACCTGTTCAATGCGGCTAGTCGGCCAGTGAGCCTTTGAAACTCTCTCTTATTTCTCGGAGGTTGCATATCAATAATAGCTTGGACCTTTTCAGGATTATTCTCTATGCCTTTCTCTAAAATGTAATATCCTAAAAATTTTCCACTTCGGATCCCGAAGCAGCATTTGTTTGGATTTAGTTTAAGTTTGTATTTTCGGCATACTTCGAAACAACGAGACAAATAAGAAAGATGGTCCTCATCATTCATAGATTTAAAAATCATATCGTCAACATACACTTCCATCATTTGGCCAATTAATTCTCTAAAGATTCTGTTGACCAACCTCTGGTATGTTGCTCCAGCATTTTTGAGACCGAAGGGCATAACCACATAGCAATAAACCCCATCTTCGGTCATGAATGATGATTTCTTCTGATCTTCCTCAGCCAAGAAGATCTGGTGATATCCAGAATAAGCATCCATGGTACTCATCATGGTGCTTCCAGCAACAGCATCCACCAATCGATCGATGTGCGGCAGAGGGAAATGATATGATTCACAGCTTTTGTTGACATTGGTAAAATCGATGCACATTCGCCATTTCCCGTCTGGCTTGGAAACCACTACTGGGTTTGCAACCCATTCAGTGTAGTGGATTTCTCGGATAAATCCCGACCGCAATAACTTGTTCACTTCGGCCCGGATGATCTCAATTTTTTCAGGAGAGCAACGTCTCCTTTTCTGTCTGACAGGTTTCGTTCCGGGCTCGGTATTGATCCGATGTTCACTATCGGATCGGTCAATCCCCGGTACATCATGCGGGGTCCAGGCAAATATATCCACGTGGCTTCTCAGCAAGTGGATCAATTCTCTTTCGAAGTCGGGGGCTAAATGAGCCTCGATGCCAGTCGTCTTGGTTGAGTCATCCTCAACCAGATTAATCAGTTTGAACCCTACGGGTTCCATCGCTTGCCTCGGGTGCGGAAGCTCTTCCAGCAAATCCACCCGAGCTTTCTTTATCGGTGCCAACGTTCGGCACGAGCTCAAGTAGCATTGTCTAGCTACTTTCTGGTCCCCCTTAACAGAAATAACTCCATGGACAGAAGGGAACTTTAGCATCATATGATAAGTAGATGGGACCGCCTCGAACTTGCTTAGGCCGGTCCGTCCAATAATGGCGTTGTAAGCCAAGTCGACTTCAACGATAATGAATTCCAAATCTTCAGAACGGTCCTTGGATGGCTCTCCAAGGGTAACGGGGAATAACATCTTCCCACAAGGAATAACACTCCTTTGGTCGAACGACCAAAGAGTTATGTTGGCGATCGGCAGATCATGAGCGACTGCTCCCAACATCTCGGCGACTTCGCGTTTCATCAGATTGCACGAAGCCCCAGTGTCCACCAGGATTCTATGGACACGACGATTCCCGATGACCCCTGTAATGGTGAGGGGGTCGTCACAGGGATCAATGATCCCCTCCCGATCAGCCGGGGTGAAGATGATGTCCTCTCTGAAGAAGGAGGACCGATCCGCAGGATCATACTTTACCAGCGCCACAGATTCGGAGCTCTCAGCAGAGTCTCCTCGCGCCGTTCTCTTTCGGTCCCGGACCGACTCATTTATTTTCAAACCGCCGGAGATAACATAAATATCTCCGGCTACTTCTCTAGGTGCCGCCTCCTCGCGAGGAGGTTGGGCACCATTACCAGCAGGTGGGGGAGCAGCATGCTCCTGTCTCCCTCCTTCGTTCTGCGGGGCTCTGCCGCCACGGCCCCGCCATCTTCTCCTTCGGCCCTGACCACGGTTCTCACGACCGTGTTGGCCTCTTTCCTGCTCTGGCGGAGGAGACCTTCGGTCCTCCGTCCGGTCATTGTAGTTTCGGGGCTGTCCCCGATTATCTCTTCCCCTCGGCCTGTGACGATCGTCACCTTGATGGCCCCTTCGGGGGGATTCCGCTCTTTTGCCCTTCTGACCGTTTCGGTCGGGCTTTTCTTTACCCATTGCTTCTACCGTCTCTTTCAGCAACGGGCACTTCAGGGTTGGGTGATCGCGATTATGATGAAGCTCGCAATACACCCGCTTGTCCTCCTGCTTCGGGGGGACATCTTTTTCATTTACAGCCGCTACTTCTCGCGACTGTTTCTTCGGGTAGGAAACCCGATGATCACCTGCGGGCTCAGAGTTCCCGCTAGGCTTCCGATAACCAAGCCCCAGCGCTTCATCCACCTTAATATACTTGTTGATTTTCTGGAGAAGTTTCCCCAAGGTGGATGGTGGGCTTTTCACCAAACTGGCCGAGAGGCCGCACGGTCCTAGGACCTGCTGTAGAATATCGATTTTGTCCCGGAGTTCGAGTTTGATGCCTCGGGCGGTCCTGTTGAATTTTTCCATAAAGGACCGAAGGCTCATTTTCGCCGGAATATACTTTAGCTGATATAGTTCCTGCCTACTTCGGGGCGGTCCTACATTAGGAGCGAATTGCTCTGAGAAAGCCAAAATAAACCCGCCATACGACTGTATGGATCGGGCCGGCAGATTTTTGAACCAGGTTCGGGCATCGCCTTGCAATCCTGCCGCGAAGATACGGCACTTCAATGAATCTGAGGCCCGAACCGTTCCCATGCGTAACTCGAAATCAGCGACGTGATCAATAGGATCACCATCGCCCCGGAATGTCGGCAACCCCTCGGGGTTGCGATAATGTCGATCTGGGACTGCTGCCCAGATTTCTTCTGAAAAGGGGAGCATTAAATCTCCCAAGGCGGCTGATACGCCTTCAGATTGCTGGGATGACGCCTGGACTGCATGCAAATTATGCCACCAATCGTCATCCTTACTGCGCCTGATAGGAGCCTCCATAGCCCTATTAAATAAACCAGGATTGCGTCCCAGATTCGGTTCGCAATCCCTCAGTGTGCGCATACTCTCTAACTCCCTGGTGAGCTCATCTATCCGTCGCTGCATCTGCTCCTGGTCATTTCCAGGAGCGGGAGTTAGGGCTCTGGCCGGAGGGGGAGGAGTAGATCGATATCTAGGCCTCCTCGTGTTAACGCCACGCCTGAAGGCTTCTTCCTCATCAGTGCTGCGTTCGTCGGGGTCACTTTCATACCCTCTGTTTCTAGGAACAGGGCTTGAGAAAGCCGGTGGTTCTGCTCCATTTTTCTCCGTCGTAATTTCCAGTACCACCTTCCTTACGACAGCCTCCAAATCCTGTAATGTGAATGTTGGTGCTGGAAGACTGTCGGGAAGCACGTCACTATCATTTATCGGAGTTCCTGATGCCATGCCTTTGATTATCCTATCCCAGGAAGAGAACTCAAATGGGATTAGAAAAAATCGTCCCCACGGACGGCGCCAAACTGTTATGGTCCCTTTTTAGGGGGTACCAACAGTCGTCCGGTTCGTTCAATCAACGAACTCGGTTCTAATTTATAAAAGATATGGAGAACGATTAAAAGTTAAAATCAAAGTAAGAACACAGCATATATAGTGGAAACCCCGTAAAATGGGGTGAAAACCACTCGACCAAGAGCCGATTGTGCTCTTGATCTGCTCACTAATGAAAATAAGAGAAGTTTACACACAACAGGCTAATGAAAATGACTAAGTATAGAAAGCAGTAAGAATCTGGGCAGCGTAACAGCCTGTTCTTCTGCATCCAAAGGGTCCTGTCTTTTCCTTCGTCTTGCCCTGTATTTATAGAGTTGCCGGCGAGTGTAATCCACGTCCTGTAACCGCCTCTGACAAGTTTGTTAGAGGTTGTTATCGCAGGATGTAAAACGAGGCTGGGACCGATGCGTGGTCTGCGTGATCGGGCCCGAAGCATGATAAACGTGACAGGGCCCGAAGCGTGGAACGCGTGAGCCTGTAACTGTTTTGTAACCGTTCGGACCGAACCGCGGAGCCAGCTGGCAGATAACGCTTATTTTTACTAAGGTTATCTTCGGTCCTCCGTGTTGAACATCGGGCCGGTCGTCCTAAAAGGGTAATTGGGCTGTGAGAATTCGTTTTGATTAGTTGAATCGGCCCAACTGTTATCGGGCCTCACCCATCACAAGGTACCCGGTCCTAGAGTTCTCATCACAAAGGGTCCTGTCTTTTCCTTCGTCTTGCCCTGTATTTATAGAGTTGCCGGCGAGTGTAATCCACGTCCTGTAACCGCCTCTGACAAGTTTGTTAGAGGTTGTTATCGCAGGATGTAAAACGAGGCTGGGACAGATGCGTGGTCTGCGTGATCGTGCCCGAAGCATGACAAACGTGACAGGGCCCGAAGCGTGGAACGCGTGAGCCTGTAACTGTTTTGTAACCGTTCGGACCGAACCGCGGAGCCAGCTGGCAGACAACGCTTATTTTTACTAAGGTTATCTTCGGTCCTCCGTGTTGAACATCGGGCCGGTCTTCTTAAAGGTGTAATTGGGCTGTGAGAATTCGTTTTTATTATTTAAATTGGCCCAACCGTTATCGGGCCTTACCCATTACAGGGTACCCGGTCCTAGAGTTCTCATCAAATGTGATTCACTTCTCTTATAGACTGAGCTACACTACGCTTATGAACTGAGCTACACTCCACGGTCAAGGTTTCGATCCTTGATATCTACAAAAAATTTAAAAAAAATATTTATCCCGCATTCACGAGACGCGGTCGAAGGCCCACAACATGGCCGAATTAAATTATAATTAACGCGGACTACGTTAAAAAAACAAGCAGGTAAAAAAGCTGAATTATTTGGACGAAAAAGACATAGGATATGTGTCTGATTTTACGAATAAAATAATATTCATAATTCTCTTATAAATAGAGGAAATACTGAAGAAGATAGGCGACCTAAATCATAGGAGTGACATGATACCTAGAGCATAGGTATTTGTTGATATTTTACATTCTCCCTATAATTTTGATCCATTATTCCAGCTATTTAGTGGAATTGTGCTGTATTTGATGTACAATGAGTTTTTTTCATGATTTTCGAGTTTGTCAAGTAAAAAAAATGTATAGTTTATAAGAGGAGTGATATCATGAGAAATTGACTTGGCCAAAGTCTTTTTAATGTGATTCACTTCTCTTAAGGACTGAGCTGCACTCCCAGGTTAATGTTTCGATCCTTGATATCTACAAAAAATTTGAATAAAACTATTTATCCCGCATTCAAGAAACGCTGCCGCAGGGCCAGAACATGGCCGCATTTGATTTTAATTAACGTGGATCGCGTTAAAAAGACAAGCAGGTTAAAAACTTGCATTATTTGGACGAGCAAGCCATAGGATATATGTTCGATTTTACGAATAAAATAATATTCATAATTCTCTTATAAAATGAGGAAATACTGAAGAGGATAGGTGACCTAAATGATCGGAGTGACATGATACCTAGAACATAGGTATTTGTTGATATTTCACATTCTCCCTACTAGCTTGATGCATTATTCCAACTATTTAGTGGAATTATGCTGTATTTGATGTACTATGAGTTTTTTTCATGATTTTCGAGTTTGTCAAGTAAAAAAAATGTCTGGTTTATAAGAGCTGTGATATCATGGGTAATTCATTTGGCCCAAATATTTTCAATGTGATTCACTTATCTTATGGACTGAGCTGCACTTCTCTTATGGAGTGCGATACACTCCCCGGTGAAGGTATCGATCCTTAATATCTACAAAAAATTTGAAAAAAAAATTTCTCCAGCATTCATGCAACGCGGCCGAAGAACCAAAACATTGCCTCATTTGATTTTAATTACCGCAGATCGCGTTAAAAAAGCAAGTAGGTTAAAATAAAATAATAGGATATGAGTCAGATTTTACGAATAAAATAATATTCTTAATTCTCTTATAAAATGAGGAAATACCGAAGAAGATAGGCGACCTAAATGAAAGGAGTGACATGATACCTAGAATATAGGTATTTGTTGATATATTACATTCTCCGTACTAGTTTGATGCATTACTCCAACTAGTTAGTGGATTTGTGCTGTATTTGATGTACAATGAGTTTTTTTCATGATTTTCGTGTTTGTAAAGTTAAAAGTCTAGTTTATAAGAGGAGTGATATCATGAGTAATTGACTTGGCCCAAGTCTTTTCAATGTGATTCACTTCTCTAATGGACTGAGATGCACTCCCCGGTCAAGGTATCGATCCTTGATATCTACAAAAAATTTGAAAAAAAAAATTCTCCCGAATTCACGAAACGCGGCCGCATTTGATTTTAATTAACGCGGACAGCGTTAAAAAACAAGCAGGTTAAAAACCTGCATTTTTTGGACGAAACAGCCATAGGATATGAGTCAAATTTTACGAATAAAATAATATTCATAATTCTCTTTTATAAGAGAATGTCTAATTTTTTAAGAGAAAATGTCAAATACATCTTAAAAATGTATGTCAAGTAAAAAAAATGTCTAATTTATAAGAGGAGTGATATAATGGGTAATTGACTTGGCTAAATTCATTTCAATGTGATTCACTTTTTTTATGGACTGAGCTGCACATCTCTTAAGGACTGAGCTGCACTCATCGGTCAATATTTCGATCCTTGATATCTACAAAAAATTTGAAAATTGAAATTTATCCCGCATTCACGAAACGCTGCCGCAGGGACAGAACATGGCCGCATTTGATTTTAATTAACGTGGATCGATTTAAAAAACAAGCAGGTTAGAAACCTGCATTATTTGGACGAAAAAGCCATAGTATTTTTGTTAGATTTTAAGAATAAAATAATATTCTTAATTCTCTTATAAAATGAGGAAATACTGAAGAAGATAGGTGACCTAAATGATAGGAATTACATGATATCTAGAACATAGGTATTTGTTGATATTTTACGTTCTCCCTACTAGTTTGATGCATTATTCCAACTATTTAGTGGAATTGTGCTGTAAAAATGTCTAGTTTATAAGAGGAGTGATATCATGGGTAATTGACTTGGCCCAAGTCTTTTCAATGTGAATCACTTCTCTTATGGACTAAGCTGCACTCCCCGGTCAAGGTTTCGATCCTTGAAATCTACAAAAAATTTGAAAAAAAAAATTTATTCCGCATTCACGAAACGCGGCCGCAGTGCCAGAACATGGCCACATTTGATTTTAACTAACGCGGATCGTGTTAAAAAAACAAGCAGGTAAAAAAGCTGAATTTTTTGGACGAAAATGACATAGGATATGTGTGTCTGATTTTACGAATAAAATAATATTCATAATTCTCTTATAAATAGAGGAAATACTGAAGAAGATAGGCGACCTAAATTTTAGGAGTGACATGATATCTAGAACATTGGTTTTTGTTGATATTTGACATTCTACCTATTAGTTTGATGTATTATTCCAACTACTTAGTGGAATTGTGCTGTATTTGATGTACTATGAGTTTTTTTCATGATTTTCAAGTTTTTCAAGTAAAAAAAATGTCTAGTTTGTTAGAGGAGTGATATCATGGGTAATTGACTTGGCCCAAGTTTTTTCAATGTGAATCACTGCTCTTATGGACTGAGCTGCACTCAACGGTCAAGGTTTCGATCCTTGAAATCTACAAAAAATTTGAAAAAAAAAATTATTTCGGTTTCACGAAACGCGGCCGCAGTGCTAGAACATGGCCGCATATGATTTTAACAAACGCGGATCGCGTTAAAAAAACAAGAAGGTTAAAACCTGCATTATTTGGACGAAAAAGCCATAGGATATTTGTCAGATGTTACGAATAAAATAATATTCATAATTCTCTTATAATATGAGGAAATACTGAAGAAGATANAAAGAGGGCAGCACGCAGGGACTATGAGGAGAGTGATGAATTTGTGGCGCTAATCAAGTACAATGCTGGTGAGCAGTCATCTTCTTACGAGGACGCCATTACCGTCACCGCAGCTGATCGGAAAGGTGTCACTGATCCGTGTGATAATCCCCTCATCATCACCAGAATTATTGCCAATCGTTGGGTCCACAGGATCTTGGTAGACACAAGAGCTTCGTGTAATATGATGAAGCGCGAAGTAGCCGAAATGTTGGGTACTTCTGGTCACGAACTCCCCATTGCTAATATCATTCTCTGGGTATTCGACCAGAGGAGCGTCATCCCATGCGGGAAGATTTTATTTCCGATTACCTTGGGAGATCAATTCAAGGACCAAACGGAGACCCTTAAATTCATCGTTGTGGAAGTTGACTTGGCTTATAACGCCATTATCAGACGAACCGGGCTCAGTTTGAGGCGGTCCCTGCTACTTATAATATAATGTTTAAACTTCCCTTCGCGAATGAAATTATATCTGTGAAAGGGGATCAAACCGTAGCAAGACAGTGCTACATGAGCTCGTACAGAAATTTGACACTGATTAAAAGGGTCCGGGTGGATTTACTGGAAGAACCACCGCACCCGAGGCAGGCTATGGAACCCATCGGGTTCAAACTGACCAACTTGATTGAATGAGATTCAACCAAGACTACTCGCATTGGGGCACGCATGACCCCACCTTTTGAAGAAGAACTTGTCCGCTTGATGAGAAGCCACGTGGACATATTTTCATGGACCGTTGATGATGTTCCGGGGATTGACCGATCCGAAAATGAGCATTGGATCAACACTGCGCCTGGAGCCAAGCCAATCAGGCAAAAGAGGATACGCTACTCTCCCGAAAAGATTGAAGTGATCCGGGCGGAAGTAAATAAGTTGCTGCGATATGGATTTATTAGAGAAATCCACTATATAGAATGGGTCGCACACCCGGTGGTGGTTTCCAAGGCAAACGGGAAGTGGAGAATGTGCATCGATTTCATCTATGGTAATAAGAGCTGTGAATCTGACCCGTTCCCCCTGTCACATATCGACCGATTGGTGGATGCTGTTGCTGGCAGCACGATGATGAGTACTATGGATGCCTACTCCTGATACCATCAGATCTTCCTTGCTGAAGAAGATCAGAAAAGGTCGGCATTCATGACCATAGATGGCGTCTATTGCTACGTGGTAATGCATTTTGGCTTGAAGAATGCCGGAGTAACATACCAGAGGTTGGTTAACAAAATCTTTAGAGATTGAATAGGCCACATGATGGAAGTGTATGTTGATGATATGATTGTCAAATACATGAATGATGAAGATCATATTTCTTATTTATCTCGATGTTTCGAAGTATGCCGCAAATATAAGCTCAAACTAAATCCGAACAAGTGATGCTTTGGGATCCGAAGTGGAAAATTTCTAGGATATTACGTTTCTGAAAAAGGTATAGAAGTCAACTCTGAGAAAGTTCAGGCCATCATTGACATGCAACCTCCACGAAATAAAAGGGAATTCCAAAGGCTGACTGGTCGTCTAGCTGCACTAAGTAGATTTATTTCTAGATCCCCAGATCGGGTCCTGCCTTTCTTCAGAGTATTAAGGAAAGAAAGTAATTTGGATTGGACTGAAAAATGCGATCATCTTTCTCATAGTTAAAGACTTATTTAAGAACTCCCCTTGTGATGGTGAGTTCAAGCAGCGATGAACCTTGGGATTATACTTAGCCATATCTGAAGTCGTAGTGAGCGCAGCTCTGGTTACCATTAGAGATGATAATCATAGACGTGTTTATTACTTGAGTCACTCTTTGGTATTTGGTAGAGACTAGATACATTAACTTGGAAAAATTCATGTTGGCACTGAAGAAAACTATATCTAAGCTAAAACATTATTTTGAATGCCGAAAAGTTTACGTTTATACCGATCAGCCTTTGAAAGCAGTTCTAAATCAGACAGATCTTAATGAGAGATTATCTAAATAGACAATCAAAATCAGATCTATGTATATGGAATTCGTACCCGAAGGGCGATCAAGACTTAGGTTCTTGCTGACTTCGTGGTCGAGATGACCTGATAAACGATATTCTTAAACCAAGCAGACGATCAATGTATCATTTATGTTGATGGATCAACATTCGGAGGAAAGTGGGCTGGCATTACACTCACTATGTTACAATGTGATGTTATTCATTCTTCAGTTAAATTCTTATTCTCAGAAACAAATAACATTGTGGAATATAATGTCGTATTATCGGAATGACCCTGGTTCGAAAGATGAGAGTTGCTAAAATGCGAATGTTTTCATATTTCAAATTAGTCGTGGAACAATTTGCGGGAAGATTCGATACCCATGAGCTCATAATGAAGTTGTATCATGCCAAAGTCATGGAATTATCTAACAAGTTCAGTGAGTTTGGCATGATACAACTTCATTATGAGCTCATGGATATCGAATCTTCCCGCAAATTGTTCCACGACTAACTTGGAATATGAAAACATTCGCACTTTACAAACTCCTATCTTTCTGGCCAGGGTCATTCCCGATAATACGGCCTCATAAACTCACGGCCAAGTGATTAAAAGCCACGTGGCCGCGAGAACATGTTGCTTTGTCTCCATAGGTTCCTAAGAGATGTAAACGAGTTAAGAAACAACGCTGATAGCGAAAACATCATCCAATCTATTCCTATTTGTAAGCTAGATGTAAGTTGGTTCGATTCAAATTAACTCTATATGTTTATATTCGTTCATGTTTTTATTCCAAAGAGATTTCATATTTATGCATTTTTCAAATACTTACATAAGTTTTCATGTTCGTTAGAATAACTTATTCGAATGATCTATATAATTTTATTTGAATTTAATATTAAAATGCAATCGAGTGGGAATTTAATATTGAATTGAATTTTATTTAGTATCAGATGACTTATCGAGTGGGATATGAAGTAATGAAATGAGCTTTAACTCTAAGTTAAGGATGTCAATGAGTAGGGTTTGGGCCGGATTTTGTCAAATCCACACTCACTCCAACACATATAACTTCAAATCCATGCCCGCCCCAAATCCACATTGGGTTTGAATATTCAAATCTGTGCCATAGCCTTGCGAATACCCGCGCCACTACGAATAATCCAGCCCACGTAAAATTTCAAACAACAAAAAATATAAATAATTTGTTTTACTTTTTCCGACAAGATTTTTTAATTATTTTAAAATGTTTAAAATAAAAAGTAACAAATATTGTAAAATATATTGTTTTTATTTATGACTGATATTTATAAACACATCGAAACTTTAAAATAATGTTAATAAATATAAAACTTTGAAAATGATAAAAATTGTTATAATCAAACAACTCTAAACTCAAAAAGTTTGTAAATATATTTTCTAATATTTATAATTACATATTTAATCCAAAAGATTTTAATATATGTTAATATTTTAAACATGAATATTCTTTTTATTTGATCACTTAACCTTAGAACGATTAAGAAAATGTAAACTGTAACGAGGCAAAACAATTTAGAGCGGAAAACCCCGGGAAATGGGGAAAAAACCACTTGACCAAGAGCAGGGAATGCTCTCAGTCGATTCAATAATCAAATCAAAGTTCAATACAAGAATAACAGAGACTTATGAAGATAACGAGGATAAAAAAGTGATAAGAATAATCCCGGTAGAGTAACATCTAATTCTTCGCATCCAAATGGTCCTCCTTGTTCCGCCGTCGTGCTCTGTATTTATAGAGTTGAAGGCATGTGTAATCCACGTCCTGTAACTGCCTCTGACAGGTTTGTTAGAGGTTGTTGTCGCGCGATGTAAAACGTGGCCGGGACCGAAGTGTGGTCTGTGTGATCTGGCCCGAGGCGTGGTAAATGTGTGGAGGCCCGAAGCGTGGAACGCGTGGGTTTGTAACCTTTTGGACCGAACCATGGGGCCATATGTCAGAAACCGTTTTATTTCGCCAAGTTTATTTTCGGTCCCATCGCGGAACATCGGGCCAATTCATCTTAAATGTACTAAGATGGGCTGCGCAAGTTCGCTTCTATTACATGGGTAGACCCAATCATTATTGGGCCTCATCCATTGCAGGGTACCTAGTCCTAGGATTCTCATCACTAGCCCCTCGGGCTTGGTTGCCATCGCAGAGGTGACGCAAGGCCGACCAAGCAATGTTTATATACATTCAGGATAATATAGGACCGAGCCTGCTCGTGGTGAGTGTCCAGGGGACCGATCCTTCACTTAGTCAATTAAAGAAGTGGATTTGTATTTAAAATTCCATAACGTACGTTTGTGTTACTTTTAAATATTAATATCCAGACTTGCGCCTCTCCACATTCGGCTATTCAGTAGGCGTGATGAGTGTGTACAGACTGCAACCACCTATGATAGTACTACGTGGCAACTTACAATTGGTCGGGAGATTACTATTTAAATCAGGGTTTCAGATATTGTTCTTCCTCATCGTCATTTGCGAAGGAAGAAATCGCCCGAATCGAGCTCTTTGTGTTCTCGTTCTATTTTACGTTCAAACCTTTTCCTACCGATTTTCGTCAAGGTATAAACNCAACTTGGGAGCCTTGCGGATAAGAAGCTTCGGTCACCAGTCCAGACTCGTCCTAAGTCATCATACTCCAGGATCGGTCCATCACTCAATTAGAAACAGTTTGTTTTGTACTTACTTGTTTTCTGCTTACGTTTAAAGGAATGTACGTTTATTGAGTCAAACCTATTAATCGAAGGTTCACAAGAAATACCGCCTTAAATTCATGACATTCCAAGTTCGGGGGATTTCGTCACCATCCAATGTTTCAAGTTTATATGCACCAGATTCCAGCTTCTTCGATATTCGATACGGTCCCTCCCAGTTTCTGTCTAGCTTTCCAACATTCCACTGCACCTTTATGTTTCTGAGGACTATGTCGCCTTCAAAGAATTCCCTTGGGAGGACTCGCTTGTTATGGGCCCGTTTTATAGTCGCTGGTATGCGCACATCCGCGCGTAAATCACATATCTCTTTTCCTCGATCATCTCGAGATCCAACAATCTTCTTTCGGGGTGATCGGATGGCAACCTCCACCGAGCTAACTGCTTCGGACCCATACACTAGTGAGAAGGGTGATTCCTGGGTCGTTGAGCGAGGTGTAGTTCGGTATGCCCATAAGACCTCATAGATATGTTCATGTCATTTCCCTCCAAAATCTTCTAACTTGGTCTTCAATTCTTTTAGGATAACATTGTTAGATAC
This sequence comes from Utricularia reniformis, assembly GCA_009725065.1. Lineage (NCBI taxonomy): Eukaryota > Viridiplantae > Streptophyta > Magnoliopsida > Lamiales > Lentibulariaceae > Utricularia > Utricularia reniformis. Next base: position 35,009 of record RWGZ01000944.1, read on the forward strand.
CTCTGTAAGTCCATTAGTTTGGGGATGGGCCACTGATGAGAAATGTTGGGTGACGCCCAGCTTGATACATAAATCCCGTACGCTTTTTCCACATAACTGGGTCTCATTATCTGATATGAGTGCTCGGGGAACCCCGAAGCGGCTCACAATATTTCTCCATAAGAAGTGTTTGACGACCTTCTCTGAGATGACAGTCACTACTTCTGCTTCAATCCACTTCGAATAATATTCAACTGCCACAATACAGAATTTCCTTTGCCCTATTGACCGAGGAAAAGGTATGAGAATATCAATCCCCCATCTGTCAAACGGACAAGGCAATGGGGTGACCGATAAGGGAGCCCCATGCAGCTGTGGGATCGGAGCATGGTACTGACATATGACACAACGTTTGGTATATTTTTTGGCATCTCCAAGCAACATCGGCTAAAAATATCCGGCTCTGATGACGCAATGATATAAAGATCCAGCCCCTGAATGAATGCCGCATATCCCTTCATGAACATAAATTATGGCGGCTTCAGCCTCAATAGGGGATAAGCAATGCAAAAGCGGGACCTCAAAACCCTTTTAAACAATCTTCCGTCAATTAGGACAAATCTCTTAGCCCAGACTTCTATTTTTCTGGCTTCTGACTTGTCTTCAAGAAGATAGCCGTTTGTTAGATACTTAATAAAAGGGTCCATCCAATTGGGTTCCCCAGGAAATTCAATAATGCTAATATTCAAGCCTTGGAGTTCGTGGCATAAAGCCCCAATTTCTTCAACTGACTGTTCGATCACTCATATTTCGACCAAAGGTTAGTCCTGAATATTGACCGAAATAGTGCTCGGCTCTATGTCAGGTATGCCCGCGGCCAACCTGGAAAGTGCATCATCAACCTTATTCTGTTCCCGTGGCACGTGGTCAAGAGAAAATTCAATGAATTTTTTAGATAATTCTAGGACATTGGCGCAATATAATTTCACCATCGGATCATGAGTTTCAAATCTCACTACGAACTATTCCAATACTAACTTTGAGTCTGAAAACATTCGCACTCTGCTAACTCCAATCTTTCGGGCCAGGGTCATTCCCGATAATACAACTTCGTATTCTAGCACATTATTTGTTCCAGCAAAGGAAAATTTAACTGCGAAATGAATAAGATCACCTTGTAGCGTTGTGAGGGTAATGCCCGCCCCTCTTCCTCCAAAGGTCGACCCAGCTACATGGACCTTCCAACGATCATCCTCTTGGTTTAGATAGATGGCCGATCGGGTCATTTCAACCACAAAATCAGCTATAACCTGAGCCTTGATCGCCCTTCGGGGCAAGAATTCCAGACCCATAGCGCTGAGTTTGATAACCCATTTTGCTAACCTCTCATTCAAATCCGGTTGTTTAAGGACACTTTCAGAGGCTGGTCCGTGTAGACATAAACCGTTCGACATTCAAAATAATGCTTCAGCTTATATACAGCTTTCTTCAAAGCCAGTATGAATTTTTCCAGGGTGGATTATCTGGTTTATGCAGACACCAGAGTATGACTTACATAATAAACGAGTCTGTGAACATCATCTCGGATGGTCACCAGAGCTGCGCTGACGGCAACCTCTGATACTGCAAGATACAACCCCAAAGGTTCATCACAAGTTGGGCTCACCATCACCGGGGGAGTGCTTAAATAAGTCTTCAGCTCTGAAAAGGCCTGATCGCACTCTTCGGTCCAGTCTAGATGACTTGCTTTTCTTAGCACTCTGAAAAAAGGCAGAGCCCGGTCTGTGGATATAGAAATAAATCTGATTAGCGCAGCGAGTCGGCCAGTAAGCCTCTGAAATTCTCTTTTGTTTCTTGGATGCTGCATATCAATAATAGCATGCACTTTCTCAGGGTTAATCTCTATGCCTTTTTCTGAAACGTAGTATCCTAAAAACTTTCCACTTCGGATCATGAAGCAACATTTGTTTGGATTTAGTTTGAGCTTATATTTGCGGCATACTTAGAAACAACGAGACAAATGAGAAATATGATCTTCATCATTCATAGATTTAACACTCATGTCATCAACATATACTTCCATTATATGGCTGATCAGATCCCTAAAGATTTTGTTGACAAACCTTTGATATGTTGCTCCTGTGTTTTTCTGACTAAACGGCATGACCACATAGTAATAAATGCCATCTTCGGTCATGAATGATGACTTCTTCTGATCTTCCTCAGTCAGAAAGATTTGATGGTACCCGGGGTAAACGTCCATGGTACTCATCATTGTGCTGCCAGACACAACATCTACTAGTCGGTCAATATGCGGTAGGGAAAATGGATCTAACTCGCAGCTTTTGTTAACATCGGTGAAATCAATACACATCCGCCATTTCCCATCTCTTTGGAGACCACTACCGGGTTTGCAACCCATTCAATATAGTGGATCTCTCTGATAAACCCTGACCGTAGCAGTTTGTCCACCTCAGCCCGGATGATCTCGATTTTTTTGGGAGAATAACATCTCCTCTTCTGCCTAACAGGCTTCGTTCCAGGCTCAATGTTGATCCGATGCTCACTATCGGATCAGTTAAACCCCGGAACATCTTCCGGGGTCCAGGCTAATATATCCACATGACTTCTCAGCAGGTGGATCAGCTCATTTTCAAAAGCAGGGGTTAAGTGTACCCCGATGCGAGTAGTTTTGGTTGAGTCATCCTCAACCAGATTAATCAGTTTGAATCCAACGGGTTCCAATGCTTTCCTCGGGTGCGGCGGCTCTTCAAGAAAATCCACCCGGGCCTTCTTAACAGATGCCAAAGTTCGACACGAGCTCATGTAGCATTGTCTAGCTACTTTTTGATACCCCTTTACAGAAATAAATCCATGAATGTAGGGGAATTTGAACATCATATGATAAGTAGAAGGGACCGCCTCGAACTTACTAAGGCCGGTCCGTCCGATAATGGTGTTGTAAGCCAAGTCGATTTCAACGACAATGAATTCCAAGACCTCCGATCGGTCCCTAGATGTTTCTCCAAGGGTAACTGGGAATATAATTTTCCCGCATGGAATGACGCTCCTCTGGTCGAATGCTCAGAGAGTTATATTAGCGATCGGGAGGTCGTGAGCAGCAGCTCCCAACATTTCAGCAATATCGCGCTTCATCAAATTGCACGAAGCCCCGGTGTCCACTAAGATCCTGTGGACCAGACGGTTCCCAATGATTCCAGTGATGGTGAGTGGATCATCGTATGGATCGATAATCCCTTCCTGATCGACCATAGTGAAAGTGATGTCCTCCTCGAAGGGAGGGGACCGCTCAGCTGGATCGTACTTAACCATCGCCACAGATTCAGAGTTCTTAGCGAAGTCTCCGCGCGCTGTTATTTTTTGGTCCCGGACCGATTCATATATTCTCAAACCACCGGAGATAACATAAATATCTCCGGCTACTTCCCTGGGTGCCGCCTCGTTTTGAGGAGGTTGGGCACCTGTTTCGACGGGTGGAGGAGCGACCTACTCCTGTCTCCCACCTTCGTTTTGCGGGGCTCTGCCGCCACGGCCCCGCCATCTTCTTCTTCGGCCTTGACCACGGTTCTCTCGACCGTGCTGACCTCTGTCTTGTTTTGGAGGAGGAGACCGTCGGTCCTCCGTCCGATCATTATAGTTTCGGGGTTGTCCCCGATTATCCCTTCCCCACGGCCTGTGATAATCGTCACCCTGATGGCCCCTTCGGGGGGATTCAGCTCGCTTGCCCTTCTGACCATTCCGGTCGAGCCTTTCTTTATTTATCGCCGCTACTGTCTCTTTCAACAGCGGACACTTCAAAGTCAGGTGATCGCGGTTATGATGTAGTTCGCAATACACCCGATCGTCCTCCTGCTTTGGGGGGACGTCTTTCTCAATTACAGCCGCTACTTCTCGCGGCTGCTTCTTAAGGTAGGAAACCCTATGATCACCTACGGGCTCAGAGTTCCCGCTAGGTTTCCGATAGCCTAATCCCAACGCTTCATCCACCTTAATGTACTTGTTGATTTTCTGAAGAAGCTTTCCCAAGGTGGATGTCAGGCTCTTTCCCATACTGGCCGAAAGGCCACACGGTCCCAAGACCTGCTGCAGAATATCAATCTTGTCCCGGAGTTCCAGCTTGATGCCCTGGGCGGTCCTATTGAATTTCTCCATGAAGGACCGAAGACTCATTTTGGCCGGGATATATTTCAGCTAATATAATTCCTGCTTGCTTCGAGGCGGTCCTACAATTGGAGCGAACTGCTAGGAGAAAGACAAAATAAATCCTCCATACGACTGTATGGATCGGGCCGGAAAATTTTTGAACCAAGTTCGGGCGTCGCCTTGTAATCCTGCCGCGAAGATGCGGCACTTCAGTGAATCTGAGGCCCGAACCGTTCCCATGCGTAACTCAAAATCAACAACGTGATCTATCGGATCACTATTGCCGCGAAACGTCGGCAACCCCTCGGGGTTGCAATAATGCCGATATGGGACTGTCGCCCAGATCTCTTCGGAAAAGGGGAGCATCAAACCTCTCAGGGTGGCGGACACACCTTCAGATTGTTGGGATGATGCCTGGACCGCATGCAGATTATGCCACCAGTCGTCATCCTTATTCCGCCTAATTGGGGTCTCCATGGACCTGTTGAATAAACCAGGATTGGGCCCCGGATTAGGTTCGCAATCCTTCAGTGCACGCATGCTCTCCAACTCCCTAGCGAGCTCGTCTATTCGTCGTTGCATATGCTCCTGGTCATTTCGAGGAGCGGGAGTTGGAGCTCTGGCCGGGAGAGGAGGAGTGGATCGATATCTCGGCCTCCTCGTGGTTACGCCGCTTAATGATTTCCTCATCATCAGTGCTACGCTCATCAGGGTCGCTCTCGTACCCTCTACTTCTTGGAACAGGGATTGAAATAGCCGGTGGTTCTGTCCCACTTCTCTCCGACGTAATTTCCAGTACCACCTTCATGACAACAGCTTCGAGATCCTGTAAAGTGAATGTTGGTGCGGGGAGACTGTCGGAAGGCACGTCACTGTCGTTCTTCAAAGTTCCAGTTGCAATGTCTTTGATTATACTATCCCTGATAGGAACCTCAAATGGGATTAAAGAATCGTCCCCACGGACGGTGCCAAACTGTTATGGTCCTTTTTAGGGGGTACCAACAGTCGTTTGGTTCGTTAAGAAACTAACTCGGTTAAAATTTATTTGTGGTGGGAGAACGATTAAGAAAATGTAAACGGTAACGAGGCAAAATAATTTAGAGTAGAAAACCCCGGGAAATGGGGAAAAAATCACTTGACCAAGAGCAGGGAATACTCTCACTCGATTCAATAATCAAATCAAAGTTCAATACAAGAAGAACAAAGACTTATGAAGATAACGAGGATAAGAAAGCGATAAGAATAATACCGGCAGAGTAACGGCCTATTCTTCGCATCCGAAAGGTCCTCCTTGTTCCGCCGTCATGCTCTATATTTATAGAGTTGAAGGCGTGTGTAATCCACACCCTACAACTGCCTCTGGCAGGTTTGTTAGAGGTTGTTGTCGAGCGATGTAAAACGTGGCCGGGACTGAAGCGTGGTCTGCATGATCTGGCCCGAGGCGTGGTAAACGTGTGGAGGCCCGAAGCGTGGAACGCTTGGGTTTGTAACCGTTGGACCGAACTATGAGACCATCCGTCATAAACCGTTTTATTTCGCCAAGTTTATTTTCGGTCCCATTGCGGAATATCGGGCCAATTCATCTTAAATGTACTAAGTTGGGCTGCGCAAGTTCGCTTCTATTACATGGGTCGACCCAATCGTTATTGGGCTCACCCATTGCAAGGTACCTGGTCCTAGGATTCTCATGAATTATATATAAAAAACTTTAAATATTACATTAAGTTTGGCTGGTATGATGAGTATGAGTTTGTGTTTAAGTAGAAATCCACATCCACCTCGCTCTACTGCGGGTTTATCATTTTTAAACCTTTACTCTCCCCATATCCATAAAAAATCCAACACTCACGGGTAGGGTATGATATCCATTGGATTGAGTTTTTTTTCATCCCTACCCTAAGTCAATTTCAAGATTGCATTTATACCCATGTTTTCATACTGAGCGGCATTAGGTTTCGCTCAGATCCGAAAAAGTAAAAGAAAAATTAATTTTTTGGTCTCAGGCAGTATATTGGCTGAATCGGTCATATCAGTTCGGATCGGAATTGATTCCTAACTGGATGAAAACATTGATTTATAAAATGAGCCTTAAATTTTTAGAGTCAGGTCGATTTCGTATAGAAAGCGTGCTAAGATACAACGTATAAAAAGGAAGACACAACACTGCAAAAGACATGAATAAATAATTTGCTATGGTCTATAATATCTCTTATAAACCAATCCAAACTACATCTCATTTTCAATGTGGAACAATTTTTATATTTCAACATACATCCCTCAAGTTCAACCATCTAATAAGTTAGAATTGACTATATTCAAATCTGTGGATGACCAACCGATGAATTTCATTAAGCCAGATTAACCCCTAGCAAGGTGACTCGGGATTTTCCGAGCCCACTCCGGTACTATGTTAAATTTCTAGAGTTGAGTCAAATTCATTTGGAAGTGTACATGAATATAATGTATAACAGGAAGATACCAAAACGTAAAAGATTTGAACAAGTCATTTACAATGGTTCACATTTCCCCTTATAAATCAACCCGAACAACTTCCCACTTCCAATGTGGGATAATTATCACTATTTCAACAAACTCTCTCACAAGTTGTACTTGACAATTCAAATGGGTGGATTACCAATCGATCAATTTCATTCATCTGGACTAACCTCAACAATGTAACTCAGCATTTTCCGAATCCACTCTAATACCATGTTAAATTTATAGAGTTAGATCAATTTCATGTGAGAAGTGTATTAGTATAACGTATAAAAAAGAAGAAAGTACACCGTAAAAGATTTGAGTAAGTCATTTACTACAATACACAATTTATCTTATAAAATAATCCAAACCATATTTCATTTCTAATGTGAAACGATTGTCATATTTCAACACAACGTCCAACAAGCGGCACTTTAAAGCAACAAAAACTGAGCACAAGATGAATTTTGGAGTAGTAGAAATAAAAGTTGTAAAGGCTTTTGGTTGACCAATAACTTAATAATTCTTGACATATGTAAGATATTGGGTTTGTTTGGGATAATAGTTGAAATTCAAGTGTGGTGAAAGCAACTTACTAAAATGTGATTTTTAAAAACATAAGATAAATCGTATTGCGTTTAACCTTATTTTTTAACGTCTTCGTCACCGCTGCTAATAGTAGCTGTCATCCTAACGCGATTTTGTAAAAGACTAAAATACATTTAGTAATCTTAAATATTATTTAGGGTTTTCATTCAATTACATTTATCGCATATTGTTATATCATTCGGTATACCGATCGGCACCATACAATATCATGTTTTAGGGCCGAATCCCGGGTTTTTCCAATGTTTTCATACCGATCCGGAATTCCGTATCGATCCGAACCGGTATGAGCGGTACGATCGGTATACCAGCCAGTAAAAAAAATTATTTTTTAATAAATAATATTTAATTAGTTTTTTAGGACCGTATATGAAAAAAAACCCGGAAATCAACCCTAATACCCGGTACGTGGTGGTATCAAAAAATACCGGTACAACCCGAAATTTGACGTACCGCTATATGAAAACATTGGGTTTTTCGTCCATCCGTAAGAAAATAAATATTATTTTTAAATTTGGGTACAAATCGATATATTAAATAAATGAAAACATTGCATTTATCTCAAAGACAAAATATCTCATTCTGAAAGACTTTCTTATGATTTTGGGTTTTTCGTGCGTAACTCAAAAAATATCGATTTTATGTATAGTTTGGTATTGATGAAATTTTAAATGTTAAAAAATATTTGATTAATTTGAGTAAATTATATTTCTGGATCTTAAGGGTAAATATAAACGTTTACTAAAATCACGTTTATCATACCACTGTTTTTTACAAAACAGTTTTTAAAATCATATTATTATACGTTGACCGCCATTGTCATTACTCATCAGTGTTAATAATAAATTGACCAAATTTACTATCGGGCATTCGGTTCAACGTAAAATTTAAAGTTTTGGTCTTCATTTTATTCACTCCCATTTTAAACTCATTTTCCGACCGGTCCATAGCCTAATTCTACTTCTCCAGATTGAGATATTTCCAATACTCTACTTGAAGTTTGTTTGTAGGCGTTAAATGAGCAGCATAATTTGAGTGCAAGTGTGTCCAGATTCAGAAGAGGTTTCTTTAAAGATTTCTTATTGATTTCGCTTTCGGGTTCTCTGCAGATTCTACTTTCGCAGAGTCTTAACGTTTTGGTTCAGTTTCAAGTAGATGGGTGTTCCTGCTTTTTACCGATGGTTATCGGATCGGTACCCTCTGTGTATCGTCGACGTGATCGAGGAAGAACCCAGAAAGAATGAAGGTGGACAGGAGTTTCCTGTCGACATATCACGCCCAAATCCTAATGGCATTGAGTTTGACAATTTGTATTTGGATATGAATGGTATCATTCACCCATGTTTTCACCCGGAAGGCAAGGTCATTACTATTATAATGATTATTAATATTTTTAAGTCACTTTTTTTGTGAATTCGAAGTTCCTTGATTCTGTGCATCTGCTTGATTTTATCACATACTTTCACTGGAATTTTGTGGCATTTTTTGTTGAGATATAGATTTCATAGTTAATTATTTTGTAAGGATCATTGGTATGATGGCACTATATAAACTCTTTTAAGTGAATGTTTGCTTTTGTCCGACTTCATGAAACTGGTATAAATAGTTACTAATTATCCAATATGTTTTCTGATGCAGCCTGCTCCTCCCACTTATGATGATATATTTAAACATATATTTGAATATATTGACCATCTTTTGACACTGGTTCGCCCAAGAAAGCTCCTTTACATGGCTATGGGTGAGCTGCTCAGGTTTGAATTCTGCAAGACTTTGAACATCACCACTTTAAATTTTTCCTGTTTCACAGATGGCGTGGCGCCTAGAGCAAAAATGAACCAGCAAAGAACCCGACGTTTTAGGGCAGCCAAGGATGCTGAAGCTGCTGTAAGTATTCTGTCCGTTTAGAGGAAATGGATTATGTTTAAGTGTTTTTTTGCAGTCATATGACGATGTAAAAAATCATTTCTCCTTTTTTTGTTGTTTCAGGAAGCAGAAGAGAGGTTGAAGAAAGATTTTGACCTTGCAAGTACAGAAATATTGCCTAAGGAGAAGGCCGAAACATCAGATTCAAATGTCATCACCCCTGGCACTCGATTTATGGCAGTGCTTTCAGTTGCACTTCAATATTATATACAAAGTAGGCTGAACCATGTTCCAGGATGGCGCTTTCTGAAGGTGTGCATATGATTACGTTCAGATATTTTTTAATCTCTCTTTTTACAAATATTACACATTCCTGTGAATTAGTCTTCCAGTATATGCTATTTTCGCTTATTGTTCATTTTGTTGTTGGTTGAAGGTTATTCTTTCTGATGCAAACGTTCCTGGTGAGGGTGAGCACAAAATCATGTCCTACATTCGTTTGCAACGTAATCTTCCTGGTTTAGATCCAAACACCAGGCATTGTTTATATGGACTGGTGAGGATGAAAGAAACATTTCTATCAAAGTTATACCGATCTTTTTTATTGATTCCTTATCTCCCTAGTTAATATCCATTTTTCCCATTTTTCCTAAATTATAATGTGCTAAAACACTTGCTCATATTATGTTATACGTAGGATGCAGACCTGATCATGCTGTCGCTTGCAACTCATGAAGTCCACTTCTCAATACTGAGGGAGGTGATCTACTGTTTGATATTAATGGATAATCAATGAAAACTTCTACTAGTTTTTTATAAAAAGTTATCTTTTCTCGTTCTTTGTGATTTTCTAGGTAGTAAATCCTCCCAGGCATCAGGATAAATGTTATTTATGTGGTCAAGTTGGTCACCTGGCAGCTGATTGTCTTGGGGGAACCAGTAGCGGAGATCAAGATTCAAATGCCATTCCCATATTTAAGAAGAAGTACCAGGTATGAAAAAAATAAATGATTTTTAAAGCAAGTGTCAGTTTTATTTTGCGTCATCTAATTGATGAATCCTTGAAAGAAAATTGGGTTTGACATATGTTTTGTTCTATGATGGATGCTTATTGCTGTGGTTGTGTTTCACGTTTTTTCATTTTTTCATCCTCTGACACTGCTACATTTCCTTGTTAGTTTCTCAATATTTGGGTTTTGCGTGAATATTTGGGATATGAGATGGCTATTCCAAATCCCACCTTTGAAATTGAGTTCGAGAAACTGGTGGATGACTTTGTTTTCATCTGTTTCTTTGTTGGCAATGATTTTCTGCCACATATGCCCACACTGGAAATTAGAGAGGTAATTGTGCTGCATTTTGAGTTACATTTTTCTCAAGATAGATGACATGATCTGTTGGTGAAAATTAATTCATTATTTTTTCTTCTGACACTATGTTTTGGTTAGGGGTATTTACCGAGGCTACCTTTTCTCAATTCCCTTTTAATTGTTTTATTCACAATTTTTTATTTTTTCATATGAGATTTTCTCTCTTTTGATCCTGCAGGGTGCTATAACCTTGCTTATGCATGTATATAGAAGAGAATTTTCAGCAATGGGTGGTTACCTCACTGATGCGGGGGAGGTACTCTTTTCTGTTTGCAAAAAGTTGTATAATTCCCTCATGAAAACTATATAAATTCCTTTCATATTTTTTTGGCTTCAAGAATATGCTTCTTGTTTTAAAGCACCTTGCTGTTTTATCCTTCACATCATGAAAATAATTTTCTTAAAGTTTAGGTCTTCTTGGATCGTGTAGAATACTTCATTAATCAAGTTGCTGTGCATGAAGAGGCAATATTTAAAAAGAGAACTCGTCTACAGCAGGTAGTTTCTTCTTTTTTAAGTAGTCATGTTCTTTAATAGTGCCTTCCTTTTGAATAATTGGATGCTACAGTTTAACTGTTGGTGAAAGCATTAGCTTATAAAAAGAAATTGATCATAAATCGCTCCATATGGCATTTACTTTTATTATTAATGATTTTCTCGGATGATTTGTGATTAATGATTTCATTGTTTTTCAGGCATATGAAGCTAATGAGGATTTTAAACTTAGAGCAAAAGGGGAAACTGTTCAAGACTTGAATACTTCAGTTGAGGATAAGGTGCTAAATCATTGAGCCATCTGGTTTAGTTGTATATCGTAACTGTAATTTAAATTTAAACGTATTATAAACATTAAAGTAAGGAGAAAATCAATCCACTGTTTTTTTGGCTAGTATACACAAATATGTCATGCAATACCATGCTTAAAGATTGGGACAATTTAAAAAGAATACACATCAGTAACACAAAGAAAAAATTATTAGTATTTGCAGGTAACATCTATACTGTTTAGTATTTAAATGAAGATGCTTGTTATCATTTTATTGGATTCATATTACAATATCTTATCCTATTTCTCTACTTTGTATGACACTTTTGCTCTCACCACCCACCCAGGTTAAGTTAGGCGAGTCAGGATATAAAGAAAGGTATTATTCTGAGAAGTTCTCCATCTCTGCTCCAGAGAAGATTGATGAAGTCAGAAGGGATGTGGTAAGTAGTCAAACTATTGCGACTCTATCATCAAAGTTATTGGTCTTCATCTTTATTTCAATAATGAACTAGAAGGGATTTACTCTGTGAGTTTAGAATTTTTATGAAACATAATTGGAGAACTTGGAACGTGAATGCAAGAGAAGCGTCAAGTGGAACCATTACAGTATATATTTTCATAGCCCCATCATTGCAAACCCTCATTTGAGTTCATAAGCTTTCCTTTCTGTTCTTGTATTTGCATTTCTATCTTTGTGTTTCATATCTATTGCAGGTTTTGAAGTACGTTGAAGGATTATGTTGGGTTTGCCGCTATTACTACAAAGGTGTTTGCTCATGGCAATGGTATTTTCTTTGCCTTGAAATACAACAATTTTTTAAAATCTGGTGCTACTGAAGTATCATGCATTTTGATCATTGTTCAGTATGGCTGTTGATAAATTAATCCGAACTAAAAAAAATAATCAGTAATGTGGAATCATGTCTACATGATATGTTCGTGAATGGAAAAAAACAGTTCTCAATTCCTACTTCGTTTTAACTTGTCATTAAAAACGCAATCACCCAAAATTTGTTCTCAATATTTTCATAAACTGAAATCTAACCTTAATTGGACACTGTTTTTTCTCAGGTACTATCCATATCATTATGCACCATTTGCATCTGATCTTAAAGACCTAACTGATTTNTAATCAGTAATGTGGAATCATGTCTACATGATATGTTCGTGAATGGAAAAAAACAGTTCTCAATTCCTACTTCGTTTTAACTTGTCATTAAAAAAGCAATCACCCAAAATTTGTTCTCAATATTTTCATAAACTGAAATCTAACCTTAATTGGACACTGTTTTTTCTCAGGTACTATCCATATCATTATGCACCATTTGCATCTGATCTTAAAGACCTAACTGATTTAGAAATAACATTTTTTCCTGGGAAGCCTTTTAAACCATTTGATCAGCTATTGGGAACTCTACCGGCAGCAAGGTATTTTTGTGCTTCAGTAGATATTTTGACTACCTCTTTAGTTTTTAATTGCTCTTTATTAATTTTTTAACCTAGTTCAAAAGCTTTGCCTGAGAGATATAGAAGTTTGATGATTGATCCTGCATCTTCTATTTATGATTTTTATCCAACTGGTACGGGCAACTGCTTGCCGAAATTTATTTTCAACATTATTTTTTTATGATTTGAGTTAAGTTTGTTTGCCCAGATTTTGAAACTGATATGAATGGTAAGCGTTTTGCTTGGCAGGTACTTCCCCTCTTTTTCTTACTATTTTTCTTATTGTCAACTTTATTTTGCTTATTTGAATATATAGTGACCGATTTACCTATCATTTTGATTTTAATAGGGTGTTGTGAAATTACCATTCATTGATGAAAAGAAACTGCTTTCTGAAACCAAGAAGCTCGAGGATACCTTGACGGTATGTAAATGAGTTTCTCAAATGATTTGCCCTTCGGTTAAAAAGTTTGTAATATTGTTGTCTTCGCTTTCATGTTAACTAAATTCTGCATGATTCGTCAACAAAGCACATAAATCAGTAGTTTTAAAATTCCATTCCATAATTCAGAACTAATTTCGAAGAGGACCAAGTGAAATTGGTTTTTATTTATTTTTTAACTATATTCTTTTCGATTAATTTTGTAGGCTGAAGAGAATTTTCGCAATACTGTTCTATATGATATGCTGTATGTTAATTATGACCATCCTTTGGCTGCCCAAGTTAACCTTTACTACCATCTTTGTGCTTTGGAGAGGTCACCATGGGCTATTGACACTAATGCCAGGTTCTTGTCATGTGGGAAATTTTGCCATACATGACATCATAACTTGATTTGTGTTCTTATATTAAATCTTTTGGTTATTTCAGTGGCGGAATGAACGGATTTTTGTTTTTGACACAAAGGAACGGGTGGAAACAATTCATTCCAACCCCGGTTTCTGGTTTTGAAGACATAAGGAGTAATAGAGTTCTGTAAGTCTCATCTCAAAAGATTTGTTATCCTATTCAATATAAAAATAAGCAACCTTATACATTTCTGCAGAAATATCACATACCTGAATCCAAGCCCACATCCTCACATTCCAAAGCTTACTGAAGGAGTTAATGTGCCTAAGAGGGTATGAAGCTTTTCTTTTCTTCTTCTGTCTCTAGGTTCATTTGTCTTTGCTTACTCCATCAAGTGCATGAAAATGTACTTTTTACAGGAAAAATATTGATGTTATATCAGTGTATAAGAATTCAAGATAGTTTAGTTATGGATGCATGTGTTTCTTGGTAGAATTTAGTGTTCCTCGAACAATATGATATCAATCCTTAACACTTAAATTGCAGATTTTGAAACACACTGATATAAAACCACTCCCAGTACTGTGGCATGAAGACAATGGACGAAGGGGTCATTTTCCCAGGGAGAGGTATGCTGTGTCGTCTTTATATAGATTTATGTATATCAATCGAGTTTGAATATGTGCCTACTTTCCCCTGTGCTTGTCTCCTTCAGACAACAGGTTTCCGGGGTGATATCGGGTCCTTCATTGGGCGAAGCTGCTTTTCGACTAGTTCACAATACACTGAACTTTAAGCCATCTCAGAGAAGTCATGCTCCAAATAGAACGAGGCCAGCTGGGCCTCCAGGCTATGAAAAAGGTGTTTCTGATGCCATTTGCTCATCTCAATCATCATGGTCAAGATGGGGGCAATCTGGAAATGGATTGGAAGGTAGTCAATATGTAAATTATCGCTTCAATCCTCGTTATACGAAGCAAGAACAGCAACAGCAACAGCAACAGCATCATGACCTCAGATCAAGCATGTCTTCATTAAGCATTGAAACTGGCTCAAAGGCCAAGTCCAGTGGATTGGAAAATTTGAAGCACAATTCTTGTGAAAGCTTAGCAGGACTTCCATCACCACCAATGGAATGGATGAGCAAACGTGTAGCAGCAGAAGGGGATAAAGATATATTGTCAGTGGGTGCTCCAAGGCAGGACAGAGAATTGAAGATGGTTTATCAGGCCAAAAATAACATGGATCCCAAGCACTTACACTGACCAATTTCAACATTATTGCTGCATTCGACAGAAAGGTAAGCATTTTTCTTTGTGGAATTTGTAGTTGTAATACAATTTGTAGTTGCCATTACATTAAATATATTTGACAATGTTTTCTTTCTTGACTTTATGGCAAGATAATTATACATTTTTTTGGGAGACGTTTGCCTACGGCCCTCCAACTTACGGGTTGTATAAAGAGTATACTATTCGTGTTACGAAATTGCAAGTATGATATATTTTCTTAACAAAAATATGCATTGTATCCCTCCAATTTGAGTTAAATGCATATAAGACACCTTATTTATCAATACCTTTTATTTGGATACTCTAACGATTCCATTAATATGTATAATTCTCGAATATCAATAGTCAATTTTATATAGTTTTTTAAACTATAAAGATCTTATTTGCGTAATTTGTGAACTTTGTGGGTCAATCATACTTATGGAAATATGTTTGTCATGTTAACGGGAAATCAAATGCTATAATATCAAGGGTAAAAATAAAAAGATAACAATAGATGTTATTCTTGTAATTTCGTAAGTTTGAGACATGACAATTTACATAGCTCGTAAGTTGGAGGACTAGTTATACAATTTTCTCATTAATTTTTACGAAACTTTGACATTGAAACATTTCTCTTAATTAAATTAGTTTTTTTAAAACTCTTTTATGTTAACACTTAACATCCGTATATGTTATATATGGAAAATTTTATTTATTCGTCAAACGTATATCAATTGAATGATTACTTACACTAGCGAACCTACAATAAAATATGGGTAGCTGGTTATATGTATTACACTAGCGAACCATACGTGGAAACATAAAAAACGTGAAAAACACTCAAAGTTTATATTGATAAAATGTTATAATTAAAACCCATAAAAATACAAATGAATTTTGGAACTTACATTAAGTTTTGAAATAAGTTAAAAGTAACGAAACTGAAGTTGATTGATGATGTTATATTAGATGACAAAGAGAAAAAAGTGGGCACCAAATGATTACAAGTTATTTAGTGTTCCTCCTCAGGTTCTTCTTCTTCCTGGAGAAGATTCTCCCTATTGTCATGTGCCCAGAAACCACGTACATCTATAAGCATACTTGCAACAGTTCCTCCTTGTTTACAAGCAAGAAGATCAGAAAGCGTTATCATGAGCGGGTCTCCCGGCTTCACCATATCCCATATTTCATCACGTACATCTTCAATACACAGCTCGTAGTTCCCTCCCTCCATCCATTTATGATGTACATCTCTGTTTCAACATCAATATACCCACATTTAGAGGCATGTAACTAATACTCAAGTAGCCACAAGCAGGAATAAAAGGGCGTCTTTCTTTAGGAAGTTTGTATCAGGGAACATCAATATCTCTTAATGTTACCATTCTTCTCTTCCATACTACATTCGTATTGTCTTAGTTTATCAACTTCGGTTTGGGGAATAACGTGTAACGACCCATCTCCCACTTGCACGATATTGTTAGATCTATGATAGGTTAACCCTAATGACTCTCACATAGTATTCACGACTTTACTTTTTTTTTTAATCATAAACTTCCTAGTGGATCACTGTTCCATTGGGATTCTTATCACTATACTAGGGAAAATGACTCGTGCAAGTGATGGATGAATCATTATACTTGACATATGATCATTACCGTATATAGCTGATGTTGGAATTTGCATAAAGTGCCTCGCACCCACGAGGGGTGCGCCTTGAAAAAAGAAGCTAACCTGAAGAGTGTATGGACATCAGCAGTTGTGAGGAATCCCCTGCCTTGAAGATCAAGGCACTTGAACAAGTATGTTAAGCCTTCTGTGCTATCTTTGTTCTCCAGAGCAAGAACAAAGTCAAGGAAACTTTCGAAATCCATTTCCCGTGCATTCCCACCACCACTTTTTCCACGCCGAACATGTTCATCAAAAACTGAATGGAAGTATATAGAAAAACCCGATTAGCATCTCACTTCCAGAAAGATTCTATCCTAGGAAGTAACTGCAGAATGAGTTTATCTTTTGGTGTTTGTTATCTTTCAAGAAAATGGCAACCGTACCATAACGTACCTCTCTCGATAAAAATGTCTGTCAATGTCCCATCTGCATAATCACGAAGCTCCAGTTTGCTCAGTGTTCCATTCATATCTTTATCAAGAGCAAGGAACATATCTGCAATTCCCAACTCAGCAGTAAAATCTAGTTACTCGATAGTTTCAGGTGCATTACGAGAAAATCTCGATTAATAAAATCAAGCAAAATAAACAATGTCAATATTTGGAGAGTTTTAGTGAATAAAAATTTCCCTGACCACAAATGCGCTGAGCAGATGTCAAAGAGAACCAGTTTTCTGCCTGTTCGGTATCAGTAGCCTCTTCTTCGTTTTCCTGAAGTTCAATCAAAGGAATTGACAAGAATAAATATTAACTAGAAGATCAGACAAAAGGCTTCATCACTTGTCTTAAACCGAGTTCGATTAACAAGGAGTAAGTTACCTGGTGTAGTTCCATTAGTTCTTGAAGACAATTACTAAGCAGGATCTTCTTTATGCACGCTTTTCCTATTATTTGACATTATTTTGTGCTCAACATAAAAGATACAAAAATTCATGAGGAAATTAACGAATGACAAACCTCGCTTATGCGGATCACAGAAGAAGAAAAATTTATGCGCTGCTATACGACAATACATCTGGACAAAAGCTGCAGGCATGTCCCTTAATTGTGCCAAATTAGGAATAAGACCCCTTATATAGGACTCCATTTCCTATTTCAACAAGGAAAAAGTAAAAGAAATCAGCAAAAACAAGCTTAAATCACAAAAGGAATTCTCTCCAATTGTAAACTCATAAGTAGAGTTTACACACATGAGGTTGAAGAAAGCCATCAGAATCTTCATCAAGCTCACTCATGTCAATTCTTGCTTGAGTAAGCGAAACCTGGAGCACATTCAGCAAACACAATTCATAAACCTTCCATTCTTAGATGCATCGGAGGAGAGCAAAATTCTCACTGTACGCATCACATAGAGATAGAAAGGTAGGATGGAAATTCTTCCCGATTCGTCTTTTTCAAACTTCATGAAGTTAGAGGGGCTAAAAAAACGTCGACATTTCACTCCTATTTGCTCTGTACACACAGAGGCAATGTGGCAGAAGTCTTCATAATTCATCTAAGCCATACATGAAATGCATTTCAGTTTAACTTTAGACAAACAAAAGCTATATGTAGAACATTTAATTGAACTTAAAAGTAAATGTTTCCCTTGTCGACTACCTTCTCTGCTCCAGTTGCATCATCAATGACACAATTTTCTCTAAGGCATACCCACATAGCGTCCAGGTCATCAGCATTCAGCAAAAGATCAGATTGTTTCTGATTAGAGAAGGGCAGTGAATTCAACCCAAATCATAATATCTCTTTGGAGAAAAAACCAAAGAGGAATAGTACTAAAAGAAAAAAGAGAAACTCCTAAACTGGATGATAATTAACTAAAAAATAGATCTTTTTCAAAAATTTACTAAAGATGATGATTTATGCGCTCCTTCCAAAACACCGTTGGCAGATTACCTTGAGAAATCGATACTTCGCGAGCCTCTGGACCCTATGGCTGATGGAACCCTCTTCAGGTTTCTAAAATCACGAAAAAAAGAGTGAACCAATCAACAAACCGAAGCATTTAGAGCATCATCAAACATCAAAGATACCCTCTTGTAAAAGCTTGGAATGCCGCCAGCTTCAGCGCTCTTCTGCTGTTTTTCTTTGAATATGTCCAACAAAATCTTCTTGGTCTCAAGCTCTGTAATGCAGAATGGTCTAATCATCAGCCACGGAAGTATTTCGAATGAAAAGCCAACTGTTTTTAAGCCCAGTCTTACCCATAAGTGCTTCAGATCCGAGGCCGGCCCCGGATCCTATAAAGCGGCGCAAATTCCGAACCCAGAGCATCGAAGACGCCGCCGGGATTTTCCTCTGTGCCGGTGCATCGCTATCGCTGGAACCACCGTACATTTCCGATCGGATAAGCCTCCCTCAAACCCAACTAATCCAGCGAAGGCAACTTGTTAGGAGTTGTGAAATGTGAATCCAGGGGACCAGTTTCAAACTTTATTCCGTGGAAATAATAATGACAAAAGAATATAATAAAAAAAATTCCATTTCTTCAAACTGATGATCCTCTGATTTCTGATGAATAACTCTGCTTTCTTGTGTCCTCTCTCCACTGGCGTTGAATTGATGGCCGGCGATGGAACTGGAAACACGGCGATGTCGTTTGCCGACCCAAATCCCTGCCCCATTTGCCTATCGCAAGTGACCCAAGATTCCTATTTGGACCAATGCTTTCGTATGCCCCTTCTCTCCTATGTATTCTCTCTTTTCTGTTCTGGTTTCCAGTTTTTTTGTGCATAGTGATGGATAATGGTTGCTACCCTGAATAGATTAATCTTTTCTGTATATACAACAATCACTTATGAAGATTGTTTGTGATTTCTCAAATCAGTTTCAAGGATTCTTGAAGCTTTGTGAGGAAAAACCGTGCGCATAAAATTTGATTCATGGGACTTTATTTCAGATAAGTTTTGCTATAGTTGCATCAAGAAATGGAGCAATATAGTCGCGGTCAGTAAATCTGGTTCACGTTCAACTTTGAAATGCCCATTGTGCAAGGTTAGCTTATCTCCCTTTTTCATATTCGTTGATTAAACAAGCTAAGTAATACACTCTCCTTCTCATTCTTGTGTTATTTTGCTTCTTGCTTCAAGAGTGACAACTTCTCGATTATTCATGAATATGATGGAACTTCTTTTCATCGAGATTATGTTTATGAGAGTTTGAAAAACAGGTATTCAGATTCATATCCTCCTGTTTATAGATTTTTCTAAGATATCATTCATTATCTATGCAGTGAATTCTTTTCCAAAGCTCACAGATATAGATTAAAATGCTACTACATTGAACAAGGTACTTACTACTTTACATTTCTGAACTAGAGATGATGAATAATCTGGGATTACATGCTTCTTTTTGGTAGCTAATCTGTGTGATGAGTTCAAGATCTCGACTTACTGGAACTCCGGCAAGTATCGAATACAGAACAATTTTCTTTGTGAATGGTTGAAAAGAGAGATCCAAGCTATACTGCAGGTTTGTTCAGTTCCTTCACCACTCTTGACACAAGTTTTTGCTCCCAAAAAGATACAGGGTAAAAATGTTTTTGAAACCGTGGTGCAGTGATCGTGATATCATAAATTGACTATTTTACTCTTATTTTTAATTAATTGTACATCATTTATTACTTTATGAAGGGTAAAATGAGCATTTCACGATTGTCTCATATGGCGCTTGAAGACATTCCCAAAAGATTAAACTATTAATACGATGTTTTATGAACACAGGATGAGGATGTCGATATTATTGTTCATCATATCATTGGGGTGATCGATACATTAAGAAGGTATGAACTACGATGTGTTTGTTGTGCGAAATAGATTCGGTTGCTACGTGATTTGAATGCATACTTAATTTCTGTGATATGTCTTAGGGGTTGGTTGAAAGACGGAGGAAACTCAACCGAAGATATGGCTCGAAAAGAATTCAAAACAGCAGTATCTGAAGCAATGAAGCCTTTCTTGAGAGGTAGAACAGAAAGGTTTGTGAATGAGTTAGAAGTGTTTATGGCGTCGGGGCTTAGAATCGATGCGTTTGATAATGTTTACATGAAGCATCTTGGCTGGACTACAAGTGAAATGGATGATGAAAATGAGCCTCTTGTTAATGAACATGTTATCCCATTTTTGGATTTGGATGAACAAGATTTTGACTGAAGTCTTTTTTCTTTGTCTAGTTTTCTTTTCATATTTTATACACAACCTAAAATATTTATTTATATTACAAACATAAGATTTATTCAACGATTTAATGATATATAAGATGACTAGTTAGAAACTTCGAACGCTAGGAACTAACTTTTAGACAACCAAGTGAACGTATCAGCATTGGATAGGACATCCTCAAAATGTTTATCGGTAAAAACAATGCTTCACTTTTGCGCAAGGATTTTCAAAGCAAGAATGAACTTTTCGATATTGGTGTATTGATTTTATGCTATGGGAAACATATGACTTATTTAATATATCAGTCGATGGATATCTTCACCAACCGTCACAATAATGCGCTTAGTGCCACATGAGAAATGATCAAATAAAGGCCGATTGGCTCCAGTGTCTAAGGACTCGCCAGAAGAGGCAGACTAGTTAAATATTTCTTCACCTCCACAAATGCCTGCTCACAGCCTGCTCACACTCATCGTCTCATTCCATATGATACTTAAATAAATGAAGAAATCAGTTGACATATATTGATATGATGCGGTTCAACGCTGCAAATCTACAAATTAAGCTTTGAAACTCCTTTTCATTCTCGATGGCGCCATTTCCATGATGGCTTGAACTTTTCCTGGATTAGCCTCGATTCCTATATCCGAAACATAGTCTTAAGAATTTGCCACTTCAAATTTCGAAGCAACATTTTGTCACGTGAAGCTTCAATAAAAAAATTAGGCATACTTCGAAACACCAAGACAAATAAAATATGTTTTTCATCATTTAAGGACTTAAAAATCATGTTATCGACATAAACTTCCATTTCTTTTTCTATCGAGTTCTTAATGATTAAATTGATCAAACGTTAATATGTACCCACATCAATCTTAAGGCTGAATGACATGGCCGCGTAACAATACACACTGTCGATGGTGATGAAGACATGCTTCTTCTGGTCTTCCTAGATAAGAAATATCTTATGTGATGAAGACTTCAGGGCTCCGTATCCAGAAAGAGTAGAGGCCTAAGGCATATTGGGCTGATCCACGTGACAAGAAACAAACCTACACGGGCTGAGATCTATAACTTAGCGATAACTCATGTTGCCTAAGATTCACAAAGCCCGATGGGCCGCACAACTAACAGGACCGAAGGAAGATGCCCATGACCGATCCCCTGAGAGTTAGGGGATCGGTCACCCGAGCGGTTAGTTTGTTACGAGCAGGCAAGACAGCGATTACGAGCGGACAACGAGCAGCTATTATTTTGTTAGAGCGGTTACATGGCGGTTCCCTCCCCTCATCTATAAAATGGGGGTGAATCCGTAAGTTGAGGAACGCATGGAATCTAACTCACGTTCTTGAGAGTGATCAGGAACGCATGCAAAGGTGTATTCACCAGCTTACGAGGGAGTTGGAAACGCTACGCACACATAGGGCTTTTGAGCCCGATCTCGGGATAAATCCCGGTTTATTCTATCAGGCCCTGGAGGCCCCGATCCTGCGGAGCAAAGATGAAGATTGGTGGCACAACCTACATACTGTCCACACTTCATCTCAACAAACATGCAATGTCTCATCTACCTTGGGAGATTTGATGCTGTCATTTTCAGAAAATATCTAGGCGGTAGTCCCAAATCAGTCCCATTGCAATTCCGAATGATTGCTAACTTTCATAGGCGATGAAGATCGGATCAATCACGTGGCCCATTTTGAATTAAGAATGTGAACGGTTCGGGCATCAGATTCATTAAAGTGTCGCATATTCGTAGTCGGTCTACAAGGAGATACTCGAACTTGGTTCAAGAACATGCCGACTCGATCTATACAATCATATGGTGGTTTTATCATGGTTTTCTCTGAGCAGTTTGCACTAAACGTAGGACTGCAGCCCCGAAGCATCCAGGAATTATATCAACTGAAGTATGTCCTGAAAAAAATGAGTTTCCGGTATTTCATGGAGAAATTTAACAAAACCGACCGAGGCATTAAGTTGGAGCTGAGAGACAAAATAGACATCCTACAGCAGATCCTAGGACGGTGCTGTCTCTCAGCCAATTTGGTCAAGAGTCCACCCTCCACATTGGGAAAGCTTCTACAGAAAATTAACAAATATATTAAGGTGTACGAATCATTGGGGCCGAATCTAAGGAAACCGATTGGGAACTCTGAATCCGTAGGTGATCATAGGGTTGTCTATCCTAACAGACATCCCCAGGAAGTAGGGGATGTGGCCACTGAGAAAGAGATGCCCCAAAGAAGGATGATAGACGGGTGTACTGCGAGTTGAATCATAATAATGATCATCCGACGGTAAAGTGTCTGCTGCTGCAAGAGACAGTATCGGCCATGATGAAAGAAATGCCCGATCAGAAAGATCAAGAGGGCAAATGCAAGGATTCTCCCCCGAAGGGTTGTCTGAATGATTATCGATATAGACCGCTGGGAAAGAACAATCGGGGGCATCCCCAAAATTACTATGATCGAGCGGAGGATTGAAGATCCCTCTGCCAGAATATGAGAGAGGCATACATGGTCAAGAGAACTGTGGGCAGGGCAGTAGAAGACTTTTTTGCGGTCGGGACGGCAGAGCCCCACATAATGAAGGTTGGAGACATGAGAATCATCCTCCCCACCAATAGAAATGGAATGCCAGCCTCCGAAAAATGAGGCAAATGTGCCACAGGAGCGGGAGGTTGTCGGAGATATCTATGTAATCTCTGGCGGCATACGGATTAATGAATCGGTCCGCGATAGAAAGAGAGTTGCTCGCGAGAAATCTGAAGAAAGTAATGAATCTATCGCAATGGTTAAGTATGACGCATCAGCAGATCGGTCCTCTTCTTACGAGGATACTATTACCTTCACCGCTGCTGATCGTGAAGGAATTATTGACCACTATTATGATTCTTTTATCATCATCGGAATTATCTCAGACCATCGAGTCCATAGGATATTGCTGGACATCGGGGCTTCATGCAATTTGATCAGGTGCAAAGTGGCGGAAAAGGTCGGAGCTTTGGTCTCCAATAAGTGCTAATTTGGGATCCGAAGTGGAAAATTATTGGGATATTATGTTTCTGAAAAAGGCATAGAAGTCAATCTAGAGAAGGTTCAGGCTATTTTAGACTTGCAACCCCGAGAAATAAAAGAGAATTTCAAAGGCTGACTGTTCAATTAGCTGCACTAAGCAGATTTATCTCTAAGTCTAACGATCGGGTCTTACCTTTCTTCAGAGTACTCAGGAAGGCGATTTAGTTAGAATGGACCGAAGAATGTGATTGGACATTCGTAGAATTGAAGACATATCTAAGCACCCCCTGTGATGGTGAGTCCAAGAAATGATGAACCTGTGGGATTATATTTAGCTGTGTCCGAAGCCGTAGTGAGTGCCGCTCTGGTTACAATAAGGGATGATGTTCACAAGCATGTTTATTATGTGAGTCATTCTCTACTAACGGCGGAGACCCGATACACTAACCTGGAAAAGTTCATGTTGGCAAGAAAGCCTATGTATACACTGATCAGCCATTGAAAGTAGTTTTGAATCAAGAAGATTTGAATGGAAGACTATCAAAATGGGCGATCAAAATTAATGCAATGTATATGGAATTTGTGCCCCGAAGGGCGATTAAGGCTCAGGTCCTGGCTGATTTTGTAGTTGAAATGACCCGATCTGCGGTATGCCTGAACTAGGAAGATGACCGATGGATAATATACGTTGACGGATCAACCTTCTGGGGAAAAGGAGCGAGCATCACTTTTACTACTTCACATGGAGATTTTATTCATTTCTCATTTAAGTTCTTATTTGCTAGCACGAATAACATGGTAGAGTATGAAACCTTATTGTCCGGAATGAATTTGGCCCGAGAGATGGGAGTTGCTAAAGTGCGAATGTTTTTCATTCCAAGTTGGTTGTGGAACAATATGCATGAAGATTTGAAACTCATGAGCCTATGATGAAACTATACCATGCCAAAGTCCTAGAGATATCCAATAAATTCAGTGAGTTTTCACTTAATCATGTACCGCAAGAACAGAACAAGGTTGCAGATGCATTAGCCACATTGGCCACAAGTATGCCAAACATAGGACTGTATACGGTGTCAGTTCATATTCAGGATCATCTTTGGATCGAGATCCTGGTAACCGAACAGTCAAACGAAGAAGTTTGGGTTTTATATCTAGAACTTCAGGGCTTGAATATCGACGATATTGATGCTAAGGGGGAACCCACATGGATGGATCATTTGGTCAAATATTTGACGGATGGCTTCCTCCCTGAAAATCCTTCAGAAGCAAAGAAAATCGAATTTTGGGCCAAAAGATACATATTAAAAGATATACGGTTTTCAAGAAAAGTTTTGAGGGATCGCTCATGCGATGTTTATCCCCCACTGAAGCCAACACTGTCATGAGTTATGTTCATCATGGAGTATGCGGACTGTATTTTGGGGCTCGATTTTTATATCACCACATCATTAGAGAGGGTTTTATTTTTTGCCAACGTTACTTGAAGATGCCAAGAAGTATACTAAGCGTTGCGCTATTTGTCTGTATCATGCTACTGTCCTACACCAACTAGGGGCTCCTCTATCAGTAACCCCGAAAATAACGTTTCCTAGGTCGGTGGGCCAATGAAAGTTCTGCATTATAGTAGTGAAATATTATTCCAAATGGATAGAAGCAGAAGTGGATCCACAATATCCGAACGCGTTGCGAGGAATTTCTTGTGGAGAAACATCGTGAGCTTCGGGTTACCTCAGGCGTTGATATCAGATAATGGAACCCAATTCAATGGAATGATGATTCGAGAATTTTGCCTCGGACTAGGCATTACACATCGTTTTTCTTCAGTCGCTCATTCTCAGACTAATGGGCTCACATAATTATCTAATAGAGCTATCCTGAAAGGATTGAAGACTAAACTTGAGAACCTGGGAAGTAAATGACTCGATCATATCTATGAAGTCCTATGGGCCTACATAACTACACCCCGATCTACGACCCTTGTGTCTCCTTTTTCGTTTGTGTATGGGTCTAGTAGAGGTGGCTATTCGGTCATCTCGGATAACCCAATATGATGAGCATGTGAATGATGAGAGAAGATCGTTGGATATGGAAATAGTTTAAGAAAAAAGAATCGTTGTATGCGCACGCATGTGCTCCTGTCAACGAATCATGGAACGGGTCCATAACAAGCGCGTTTTCCCTAGCGAATGTTTCGAAGGTGACTTCATCCTTAGAAGCGTAAGAGTTCAAAGGAACGTATGAAAACTGGGTAGAAACTGGGAAGGGCCCTATCGAGTTTTGAAAAAGTTAGGAGCTCAGGCTTACAAGTTAGAAACTCTATATGGTGATGAGATTCCCCGAACCTGGAATTTCATGAATTTACGGAAGTATTTTTTGTAAATATTTGATTGTAAATTCTAATTCAATTCCAAAAATATTGTTATCCAATTATGATAAGAATACAACAAGCATAACGTAAACTAATCTTCATTGGCGAAGGAACCTATCTTGAAAATTGAATATTTTAGACGAGTCTGGACTGGTGATCGCTTTGATTTAGCTTTAAGACTCCCAGATGGCAGTGATCGCTCTGATCGTATCAGATGCTCCTGCATGTTGGTGGGTACTTAAAACAGATCGCAAAGCTCCCAGAACCCACTACGAACTCAATAATCACTTCAGCGGCCCTTTCCACATGGCGCTAGCTCTTATGCATTAGTATTCTGTCAGAATGCGAGAGAACTGGAATGGGCCCCAATCTAAAGATAATAAAAGCCCTTCTTGGGACTCGTGGAGAACCGGGGCTAAGCCGTTCTAATGAATCATGAACACATGGACAAAATAAGAGCGATCAACACTGATAAAAAAGGATCTATGTCTCACTAACCCTAGCTATGTTCCAATTCAAACTTCTATAAGGAAAACCGATGTTTAAGGCACGAACCTATACTTCAACAAAATAAAGAAAAGGCACAAGCTTTTGATAAAATACTTCGGGGCAGGACAGAAAGCTTAGGATGGACTTGAACTTAGTGTTAGTAATCTTGATTATTACAAAATAAATCATAAGGAAAAATTGATCATTATATTTGAAAAAGGATATAGGAAACAAAATACAAAAAAGATGAAACTTAAATTATTCCTAGTTTATTTGCCCCTCTTTTCTTTCTACTCCTTCTGTCTGGCCGTGAGATGAGCTTGCCTCTCCTCTTGATCACCTACAATCTCATTGACCGGCCTCTCAATCTCTCCAAACATATGAAATTTCGGATCATCTTCTAGGACGAGCTCCTCCAAGGTAAGGATTACCTTAAACTCCCCGTCTCTTTCCAATGGGTCGATATGATCCTATCTCTCATCATCGGGCTTAAGCCCGAACTGCAGTGTCAACTAGCCCCGGATGTTGTCCAAGTACCTGGAGATGGAGGCCACATATATATTGTCCGCCAATGCAAATGATAGTGGCTTCGTAAGCCTGAGTAAGATTCTCTTCCAAGGCAGCCTTTTCCTCTTGGGCTTGAAGAAGGAGTTGGTTCAATTTATTCCTCTCCTCCTGGGCCCGAAGATGGATTTGGTTCATCTCCTCGGACATTTCCTGCGTATGAGCTTCTAGATCAGAGATCTGGGATGTCGCAGCGATTAATTCCATCTGGGCAGCCTTGTATTTTCCATCCAACTCAGAGACTTTAGACGATAGGAGTGATATTTGGGTCCCCACTCCTAACAGTTCGCTGTCAAGCTTCTCCCTTTCCGCTCGGACCGAGACCAGTTCCTCATGCTTTATCTCAACTTTCCTTTGGGCTAAGACAAGTTGATCTTGGACCTCTTGGGGGATCGACGTATCCCTTCGAGCCTTATGAATTGTGACCGCCATCGTCAATCCATTTCGCAACATCTATAGGAGCATGAGCATATAAAACTAATGATCTCAAATATAAAATCTTACCATAGTTGCAATATCCTTGAAGGCTCCGACTGGCTATGGCCCCTATGCATCAAGATACACGTTACTAGGGTCTTTATTCCCGTAAAGACCGAAATCTTCTAAAAAAGCGCTCTCCAGGACGCATTTTCTTGCTCCCTTCTTGATGCTCTCCAATAGATCTTGGACAAACTTCAAATTTGAGTCTACCTTCTTTGCCGGAGCGGGCCCCGTTTTTACGATACCCTTCTTTAGGACTGGGGTTGAAATTTCCTTGATTTTCTTCAGCCTTTTTAGCTGCTTCGAGAAGCTTTCTTCATCTACCCTCTTTCCTTTATCCAAGGGCACTGGTGGCATGTAAACATTTTCTCCTAAGCTCGGGTGGGAGAACTTCTTCTACCCGAATAGCTCCATGCAGTAATAAGGTTACCACATTAGGACCAATAGGAGAGCAGTTTCCGATCTTGTAAAAGTTTGATAGGCTCATTGAATGGAGTTTGGCCGTTACCATCTCTTCCACTTTTGCCATCGTTCGTGGAGCGGGTCCTTTGCTGCTGGATGATTCCCCTACATAATACATTTGTGAGGAACCCGTAGATGTAGAAGTCTTGGGTCGGTCCCTTCTCGAATGAGCAGAAGCTGCTGCCATTTGTTTGAGTCTTGAGCTTGGCATCATTTATGTGGAATCTGCAAGAAAATTGATGAGGATCAGAATATATAAATTATGGTATAATAACATTTAATACCCGATTCCTCTGACGATTCATAACTCGAAAATATCCTCTTCGGGGCTGGAGTTGTGGTCATACCCGCTATGTCAATATCTATTAACTTCTTTTCCCTGAAAAGGTATATACATTTAAGACGCTTCTCCGGGGTAGGAAACATTGCTAATGTATTAGCAATGTCTTTATATGAGGGGTTGAACCAAG
Organism: Utricularia reniformis; assembly: GCA_009725065.1. Classification (NCBI taxonomy): domain Eukaryota; kingdom Viridiplantae; phylum Streptophyta; class Magnoliopsida; order Lamiales; family Lentibulariaceae; genus Utricularia; species Utricularia reniformis. The sequence continues at coordinate 63,434 of RWGZ01000944.1, forward strand.
TTCGGCCCAATTTGCCAATGAGCTTAGATTGGGTGGTTGGCCTCACATTTAACAAGTCCTCCTTCGGGACTCTTATCCAAACATAACATGACTCCCATTCATGAAGAGAGTACTCATTGTCAACTAGGGCACACTCGGCGGTTTGGGTAGTTATATAGTATAACCTTCTGGTCCCTAGAAATCTTTTCCCTCTTCGGGATCCCACTAGATATAGGTTGAAAAACAATTCTATGATTGGTTCTATGCCTTGTTTGCGGCAGTAAAAGATAAAGACTATTGTATACACATAACTCACTGGGAATAAAGCAAAGGTTGGGCAACAGATTTCTCGAAGAACGACTGCTACAAAAGGATGTAGGGGAAATCGCAAGTTACTCTTCAAGGATGCATAACTTACTGGAATAGAGTTCGGAGGAGTGATCATTTCCTCAGGAAGAAAACAATGAACATCTTTTTCCCCCTCATTATTGGATAATGAGCATGGATGGAAAATTTTACCCGAAGTTCTTCGGTATCAATTTTAGACATGATTGGATACCTAACTTTGCGAGGAGCCATAGTCTTTACATTAAAAGTCTTTGAAAGAAAGAAGTTGGTGTTTGAACGATTGAGGTTGTGCTTTCCTAAGAATTTCTTGTGAATGGCAGTGGAAGAGAAATAGTGCCCAAACCCTAGCTTGTATACGTTTCTATTGGCCAATGACGTGCTTACACGTTTAGTGCTGCAGGCATCTGCAGTCTAACTGCACTCATCATGCCTACAGAATACGAAAAGGCTCATGCATATTTTAGTGTTATCTCAAAACAATGTGAGTGAGCCGTTATGGATTTCGATTTCAAATCCAATCAAAAATTCATGCAAGTGTTGGATCGGTCATAGGGACGCTTGTTACAGATGGTTCGGGTACGGTCCCTTTTTACCCATGTTTGGGTAACACGTTTAATATAATTTCCATCGTGGGGTCGGTCTTGTAACACCTCTACGATTGTGATAAAGCCAGATGTGCTAGTGATGAGGACTCCGAGACCTCGTATCGAGAATGGGTGGAGGCCCAATGCATATTAGGCTGATCCACGTGATAAGAAACGTACCTACACATGCTAAGATCTATATCTTAGCGATAACTTAGGTTGCCAAAGATTCAGGACCGATCCCCTGAGAGTTAGGGAATCGGTCACCCAAGCGGTTAGTTTCTTACGAGCGAGCAGCGAGTGGGACAACGGTTACAAACGGACAGCCATATTTTGTTAGAGCAGTTACATCACGGTTCCCTCTCCTCATCTATAAAAGGGGGTGAATCCGTAAGCTGAGGAGGACCTTTTGATTGCGTTCTAGTTTATGTTTGTTGCATCACTCTTTTTATTCGTTGTTGTCTTTCCTTAGTCATTTTCTAAGCCGTTCAAATTTGTAATCGTGTTGTTTTCATAATAAATCGGCTAGGAGTATTCTTACTCTTAGTCATGTGTTTTTTTCCGTTCTTAGGGTTTTTTCACGTTAAATTGCATTGTTCTTGCTTCAATTATGTCTATAACATTGTTCCCCAAACAAGATAAATAATAAAACATGTTCTGATAATTTCGGACATGCGACTGTCGGTACCCCTGTCTTTTTTACCACATCATTATGGTAACAAGAATAGGCGTACATCGTGTTCATTCCCAGACAAAATTTGTTCAATCCCTTGCAATCCAAACACATCTGCCATTTCCCTATGCATTTGAAACCACCATTGGTCCACTCATTCTAAATATTGAATATCATTCACATACATGTTTCTTCCTTAATGACATTCATCATTTGTAGGGAGAATTGGGGTAGCTTATCCAAGCACCAGGGCGTGTATTGATCTCATGTTCCATTACCGCTCTTGATACCATGAAGATCCTGGGCAGTCCAAGCAAAAAACTTCAACATTAGATTGTAAAAATTTTATCAATTCTCGCTCCAAATTGATACGGGTTTTTTTGTCCGAATTTTCCGTAATGAACTCAATATCCTTGAATGCTCTGAAATCACAAGCTCTATTGTTGTCCTTGGTGCTCTGAAATCTTCAATGGCATCGACCCTGCCCCTTACTCTCTTGGGATCGGCATGAAGAGACATAGCAAGAGCGAGTTGAGGCTTGGTCGACTCTTACAGCGACGATCTCATTGACAGTCGGAAACATTAACATAAAGTGCGTAGTTGAATGGAATGCTTCAAAAGCATTCAGTCCTGTCGACCCAAGATGAAATTGCATACATTTCAATGTCATAACAATGAAGCAACATCTCCCTTCGGGATTTTGACCCATTACCCATCGTGGTAGGAAGAACAACCTTATCGAGCGGCGTGACCAACCTTTGGTCGAACAACTAGAGCTCATCTTGATCAGCTCAAGGTTGATCGACCTCAATCCCATAACGTCGGCCACTCATTTGGATATAATGTTGCAAGAACTTCATTGGTAAAAAAGAATCCGATAACCCTACGATTTTCAATAACAACATCAATGATTTTGTGGTCATTTCATGTTTGAAGATTCCTTGCCACACTGGTCAAAAGTAATATTATATCTCGGCATTTTCTAAATGGCCATAACACGAGGTATGGAGACCAATTCTCAGGAATGTCTCTTATATTTCTTTCCAGAGGCATCCCAATAATCACATCATGAAATCAAAAAAATATTAGAATAAATGATTTCAGCCACTTGTTTCACAACAATAACGTTTTGAGGATAGAGTGCCCTGGTAGAGGTAACACATGGGTCTTTTGGGGCATTCATTGCTTTTGATCATTTCGCCCCTCTTGGCGTCACCCACGATCATTCATCCGACCATTATTCCTTCCTCGATATTGGTTTTTCTCATGGTATGGGCATGCTTCATGGTCATAGTGCTACTCTAGATAGTTGCGTTATCGGGATGCATAATGAAGGTTGTCGCCCCATTCGTCCCTTCTACGATCGTTTGTCTTTCCCTTATTGCAATTAATTTCTTCTTTGTTCTTATACTCCAACACTCATTTCTTGACGAGATCCTTAATGCGATTTCCAATAACATGACACTCTGAGGTGGGATGATCACTTGTCTTATGTAAATCACAATATACTTTTGATCTGCATAAGCATCCATACCTCGGTTTGAGATGAATTTACTTTTTTTGCTCTACCTCCACGATCGGAGGGTGTACTTTCTTCTCCACATGCTTCCATGGAACACTTTTTTTTTCCCATGGAGAGCTAACATTGCTTTTCTACCTTTCTATATTTATTAATTTTTGACTCAATTGACCAATGACGTTGCCGTATTCATGATAAGGCATATAGAGAGTATGAAAGGATAGAGAACTTGCTGCAGAATGTCCAAATTTTCTTTGGAATCCATCTTGATCTCTATGGCGGCATGGTTAAACTTTTCGATGAACTGACTTAAGCTCATCTTTCTATGAGTCTATCTCAAGGCGTATAACTTTATTGCTTCGAGGTGGCTCGACTTTAGGGGCAAACTATTGGGTGAAAAATATAACAAACTCTTCAAAAGAACGAAATGAACTCAAAGGTATTTTCTTGAACTAGAAGTGAGAATCTTTATGCAATATGGTTAAAAAGATTTTATATCGAATGACTTCAATAGTTCGAACAATTCCCAAAAGGCCAACATGCCATAAGGTCTAGAATGATTGCTCATGTACAATATTTATTAATGTTCCTAGCAATGTTTTAAATTTCCGGTATACCGAAAATTTCGGTCATACCGGTTTTGGCCGGTATGGGTTTAAAATCGGGTCGGGTGGTTCGAGTTTCTTCTCTTTAAATCACAAAACCCATGAATCAAGAACCCTACCTTTTGAGTTTTTTTTGCACGAGAGTGGATTCTTGTCTTCTTGCTTCTCCCATGTAATCACTCTTGCTTCCAAGTATACATCTTCTCTTTCATTCAATTTTATGTCTCCTTCGGCATTCAATTTCATTGTTCCTTGCTACAGATTTTTGTATTTTGTATTTCAAGTGAAGGATGGAAAAACCATATTAACCTATCGATTTGTTAAAAATCGTGCATAAATGAATGATTCAAGTAGTGGGACACATTTTGATGCTTCCACAACATCTCCCATGGAATCAAACTCAAATAGAAAAGACATTGCATGGAGGCACGCAAAAAAATTAGTTAATTTTCATATACAATGCAATTATTGCAAGAATGAATTTCATGGAGGAGGTATCACTAGGCTTAAGGAGCATTTGTTAGGCTTAGTAGGAAACATCAAACATGCTTAATGTTTCACCTGAAGTTGTGAATGAAATCAAAGTTTCTTTAGATGTAAAAAGGGAGATGAGGAGGAATAAGAAACAAAGCAAAATGTCGTTAATCGATTCAAATGAGACAGATGAAGAAGAAGATATACATGAGTTAGATTCTGATCCTGTAGAAATTAGGACCAAAAAGAAGAAGAAAAAGTCTAGCATGATTCAACAAACATTGCCAGGAACTTTTGCGGGAAAGGATGTTGTTGCAAATGCACATATGGAAATTGCAAAATTCTTTTATGATGCATGCATTCTATTTAATGCTTGCAATTCACCTTATTTTCAAACTATGTTCGACAAGGTTGTTTTATGTGGTCCAACCTTTCGTGTTCCCAATTATCATGCTCTTAGAGTTCCTTTACTTCGAGACACAAAAGCAGAGGTTGAGAGTTGGGTTGAATTTGCACGAAAAGATTGGAATGATCAAGGTTGCACAATAATGGGGTATGGATTGATTAGCGTTTCTCATCGAGTTTTAATAAACTTCTTAGTATACTCTCCCAAAGGAGTTATCTTTTGGAGATCTGTAGACGTATCTGATATGGTAAGAAATGCTGAAGCATTAAGCGGATTATTCTTAGAATGCATTGAGTGGGTTGGACCTAGGAATGTGATTCAGATTGTTACCGATAATGCATCAAATTTTAGAGCAGTTGGGGAGTTGATTGAAGCTGTATATCCTCACATTAGTTGGTCACCATGTGCTGCCCATTGTATATATTTGGTTCTGAAGGAGATTGGAGACCTTCCTAATGTTGCTAGAATTGTGAAGTGTGGCACAAATATTACAAAGTGGGTCTACAATCATTTGTATTGGCTTGCATGGTTAAGGAAGAGAGAAGGTTGGACAGAGATAATTCGAGCGGGACCGACTAGATTTGCCTCGACTTTCATAACACTACAAAGTCTTTATAGCTATAAACATGATTTGCAGGCCTTAATTGTGGATAGAGAGTTTGTTTTGTCTCGCTTGGCAAATGAAGCAAAGATGAAAGAGTTTATAGAGATTGTTTGGGATAGTAAAATTTGGATAGACATTGAGTTAATTGTCAAGGTAATGGAACCACTCCTTCGGCTACTTCGAGTTGTAAATTCTGATAAAGTTCCTTCATTAGGATTTGTGTACAGAGGTATGAAGAAAGCGCAAAAAGAAATGAAATGTGTTTTTAATAATGTGAAGGATGATTATTGTTTATATTTGGACATTGTGAAAAGACATCTTCACAATTAAAGACATCTTTAATTGTGAAGGATAACCAATTAAAGAGACATCTTCATGCTGCAGCATATTGGATGAATCCTCAATATCAGTATGGTGAAGAGTTGGCTAGAATTAGAGATAAACCTGATGTCCAAGCAGAGATTATAAATGTCATTGAAGCTAAAGGAGGGCTGATCGATATATGATGTCAGAGGAGATGATGACCTTTAGGTCCAGAATGGAAGCTTTGGAAAAGACATGGCCATCAAGATGGTGAATGTCCATCATCCATGTACACACATATCTTGTTCAATTTAGAATATATATTTGTTAGTATATATTAAAATTATATATTGTTTACTTAACTTATGATTGATTATTTTCCAGCTCATTGGTGGCGAGTGTGATATTACTTAGGGTTATTTATGTAATTATGATACCCTCGGGGCTCGTCTGACGTGGCTAAATGATATTGTTGATTTTCTATTATATTTATTGAGTACTGTGATTTTGGGGGTAGTCTCATAATTTGGCCATGCCGGGGCCCCGTATGAGGATTCTAATGGTGTTTTGTGCTGTTTTGGATTATTTCGGTCGGAAATGATGCCAGGTGTATTTTCGTAATTTCGCACTCGGAGAGCTCGTTGGCTACCTAAGACGATATTTTTGGCTATCTCCTAAGCATTTGGAGACAATGAACTGATAAAAAATATTCCCGGGTATTTTTTCGACATTACGTGCTACTAGTGTTCGACCGGGGTGCATTCTCGAAGTTCTGGGGTGCTGTGACATTAATTCCGGTTTAATTGGATATTTTCTAAGTAAGTTGGGCTAATTTGACTAATTGGGCTTTTGGACCTTAAGTTGACTTATTTGACCGAGTTTTTCTATAAATATAAGACCCTAGACCCCAAAAAAGAGTTCAGACTTTAGGGCATGATTCCCAAGGCAAGGCTCTCGCTTGAATTCATCTCGATATTCGTGAGATTTTGTTGTCTAGCCTCGTACCCGCGACTTTTCGTTCGAAAAGTCGCGTGTTTCTGTTCCAAAACTCGCGACTCATTGCTTGTCCCGCGACTTTTTGCACCCCTAACTCGCGACTCTTTGCTTGGCCAGGGGACTCATGAGATTTCGTTCGAAATCTCGCTACCAGCATCACATTCGCAAGTTTTCACCAGAGTATAACACTATTTGCGAGTTTTCGACTTCTTTGGCATAGCGGAGTAGATTTGATTGTTTTTCGTGCCGTTTTCGCCCGGATTACCACTATTTCTTCATTGTAATTGTATTTCTTGATTATTATAGTGGAAACCAAGGTAGAGCTATGCTCTTCCGAGGATGTAAGCTCACACATTGTTGGCCCAACCTCGTATATCGCTCGTGTCCCCACAATAATTGAATTCAAATTTAAATAAAAAATTGACTGATCTAAAACAAACTCTCTAAAATATTTTTAGAGGAGATCAGTTTGGCGCCGTCCGTGGGGACTCGAGAGTTAATCCCATTGAGAGCTCTTGTGCTGAGCTTGGAGCTTGTTATGTATTGTGATGATACGGGATTCTTAATACAAGAGTGATATAGATGAAGAAAGTGTATCGGATTGCAACCCATATGTAGTAGAAGACGAAATGAATGATATTTTGCCGGGGACTCATTAAGTGACACAGGAAGAGTCCTCAGTATTGGGAACATCTAACCAACCTCCGGAGCGGGATTTCATCCGGAGGGGATGTATTTATAAGTGCATTGAAAGATTATCATATGGCATGAATATGTGCCGAAGACATTCCAAAGGGATGAAAGGGTTGCAAAAAAAAGTCTGGAAAAAGCCGATTTTCAGCATTACAAAAATTTCTTGGGAGGCTCAATTTTATGTCTACAATCACATGGTGATGTGGCGGTGTAATATTTCCTGGATCGGATTTCGATGGTATTTTACTATTCCATTTCGGTCCATTTATCGAGAATTGGGGATATCTTGAATGGTTGAAAGGATTTTACTATGTGGCAGGGATATATTGGAGGTCAATATGGTCCTCGGTTATAAAGAAGAGGGGTATATGGCGAACATACCCGATACATTTACATACCTCCGCTTGCGAGGGTGATTTTCCTTCACAAGATCGGCCTATATTGAAACTCCTAAGGATCTCCTCAACATTGGTACTTGAGATCCATGTCAGTTTGATGAACTTCAATGACTTGATCATGCACTTTTGCTTGATATTTGGAAGAGTCTGTTCTCCAATAGTTCAATTAGTTACCGAGATTTTCTACCATTTCCTATTGGGATTCAAGTATAGGTTATTATTCAGAATGACATAACAATTCTTGGGAGAGGTCGTATGGTTTTCTAACCATTTTTTGGTGGTTGTGTGTATTGCTTGGAGCACTTATGAGACACGTGAACCTCACATGGAAAATGAGCGGATACGTAGTTGCATTGGAGGAATTTGGTCACGTGTTGCTTGAATGTATATATGTGCACAAAATGGTTGGCGAGAATGTTTGTTGCGGAAAGTTGGAAGTTCCAAGTCAACACTATTTACCGATTACATGAAAGGATAAGAGGTTACATGAGTATATGCGGATTGTCATGTTGAATATGTGATGGTTCCCAAGGATAGGCGACGGTGTCAATAGCAATAATATGACCACGATCCTAGTTCAGATCCGAGTTCACCCATTGAATCCGATTTGTGAATTTTTGAAGCATCATGAGAAGTTTTATACTACGTTTCGACAGCGATAATGTAAAAAATAAAGTTCGTAAGAAAATGAGGGGTTATGGAGAAGATGAGAAAGGTTGATCGTCGTTGGTTTTTAGAGGATCCATATTAAAGTATGGAAGAGCTTGGATTCACAAATACACAACATATTCTGGAAATGAAAGATTGTATACTTATGGTCACATGACATTGTCGTAAATCATGTGATCGATCGAATGTATCGCTGCCGAAGTCCAACATGCAAGTCTTGTTAGTATTCAATTGCAAGTATATTTATTCAGTTGCAAGTATATTTCTCGCCATGGTTGATGAGAATGAAGTAGGATCCCTTATATACGCACTTCTATTATAAGCACCGACACCGGGGACTCATGGGTCCCCAAGTATTTTCTCTTTTCCATCACAATTACGGGCAATTTACTTATGATGGTCTATAGTTGGTGTTTGATGTTGAGAGGTTATTGAAGCATGGCTAGCTTGGTAAGTTAATTTGTACGGTAGAAGGAATGTCCAAAACCGAGGTCGAGGTCGAGGAAGTTGATTTGAATATTTAACCCGAGAACACAACCACTCTCCCTAATAACGATTTAACATGACCTGAGGAAAGACGGCATGAGTATGGAGGAGCTTATTCAATATGTACTCAGTTTGTTCGGGATTATAGAGTGTGTGAAAGAGTGAAATTAATGATGTGGGTTTTTCTAGTTTTGAGAGATCAACGGGGTTTTCCGGTTATCCATTCGTGAAGAGTCTATACAGCTATCGTGCATATTCCATACGTTATATCGTTTACTTTGGTGGTTTAAGGTTCAAAGCTCGGAGACTAAGGAAGTTTATGAAAACTCGTTGAACTGTTTATTGGTACATGGATCGTACATGTCCTATAGTGAGGAAGTGAGTATCTCAATATACAAATTGAGGAGTCGAAGGATAAGCTTTTGGGAATATAACACATCGATAAATTATTATGACAAAAGACAACAAAACTAGTGTAGAAGATAAGACGTTCGCGAATAAATGTATTTATCGTGATAGAAGGAGAAGCTTCGAGTATGGATAGTGAAGATGTGCTTAAAATGCCAAGTTATTAATCAATGAATAACTTAGGAATGCGTTAAGTTATTATATAATCATATGATGAAACTCAGTCGTTGAGTTGTGTTATTGAGAGACGACCTCGTCTCCTCATTATTTGAAGCGTATATTTATGTCTTGATATTCATTCTCAGTAATCAAGACCTCCCTAATAGTTATATGGACTATCAGGCCTCTTACTCATCACTCAGTTGATTCGAGCATGTTTGTGGAGTAGTCAAATCACCCAGGTTTTCATTGGTGATTAATTGTTGTTCAAAAAATGGTCATGCCTTTACCGATCGGTGTTCTCTATTTGGATCATGTGTGGGTCTGCATTAACGAAAGCCCATGAAGAGTCTCACAACTCTTGAAATTATGGTTGAGCTTCAATGGTTGAAGTTAGATCTCTACTCGATGATCAAGTTATTGATAACATGAACCCTATTTTGTAGAGTGCATCTAACTATTTTTCTTAATCATCTGAGATGGTATGCGTTCGGATTATTCTTATTCTATCGTGAAGGGTTCGTCTTTTTGATTTACTACGCTATCCAGAATGGTTTTCGTCCGGAACGTTATCCATGAGGACTTCCAGCAATATGTTATTTGTCGTAGTATCACCATGTCAGCCATTGGTGATTACTTTATCTTTCCAAATACCTTCATGGAGTTATCTATCAGTGTTATCTTTTTGTGTCATTTAATGAGATCCCGAGAATTACGGTTGTTGGTATTCAAAAGTATCAACCATTATCAAAATATGCCTATTGGTGTTCACGAAAGAGACGTCCAATTGGGTTATTTTATTGATCGCCCGGAACGGTATTTGTCCGGATATATATGATTATTGAGCATGCTTTCTTAATTGATCTATGAAATTATCGAGGTGACAAGTATTTTGAGCGTATATGCTTTCTAGCGGATGTCTTAGCATTAACTAATGAGCCACGTATTGAGTTAGTCAGGTTTAACAACAATTTTGTTGCTATCGAACGATTTGTTATTCTCCTAGTCACATTGGGATATCAGGAAATATCGAGGTCTTTATTAACGGAATTCGTAGTAGTGGATCTTCCTATCATCCTTTATAATATTGCCCTTACTAGAAGTGCTTTAAATCTAATCGGAACAATCATATCTCTACCCCACTTTGATGGTGAAACAACATAAAAAAGATGAAGGGAAATCATGTGTCGGCAAGATATGTTCCAAGTGTTATGTTCCGAAGCGATACGAGGGCGTCTAGTGCAAAGAAATGCATCTATATGGTGGCATTCTAAATGAAAGATCGAGTGTATTAACATGATATAGTTTTGTTCTAGAAGAAAAAGAGAAAATTGTATATACATGGAACATCTAGTATTGAGGGAATTTTAAGATGCAATTAAATTCCTCGAAAGAAGTGGATATTCTCCCGTGAAAATAAAAATATAGTTATTGAAGATTTGGAAATCCTATTGCAAGCAATGGCTCTATGAAATACACATAATTGGTCGCAGACCTATTTATGGATCCAAAATCGAACGATAACTACAGAGTTTATGTTGTTTTCACTTAGTTGAGAGAAGCATGGTCGGAGGGCCCATATCTATCGTCGACATTGACATATTGTTTAAGTTTGTCAGCTTGAAGTTTTTCAATTATGCCTTTTGGTTCGAAGAAACCAGATGCCACGTACTAACGATCGATTAAATCAATATGTGGGGAGAAGAATGTGTGGAAGTCAATAATGATGGTATACATATAAAAACCGATATACAAATAATCATTTCCAATATTTGAGCGAGTGGTTGAGAATACTGAGGAAGTATTGAATGAGGTGCAATTCTCATAGATGTGAGTTCTTGGTGAAAGACGGAAATTTTCTTGGTCTATGATGTTTGTAAGAGAAATATAAATTGATAAGTTATCCATCAAAAAAAATTATATTCCTTCATACATAGTCGGGTGGCTTTTGAAGGTTGAAAATGTTATATAAATATCGATTCGTTTATGTCTCCACTCCTCATCAGAAACCTTTGGGTTTATAATTTGCGTATTCAAAGAAGTCATAAGTGCTGCCTTAGTTGGGTTTGATGATGAGAAAAAGGGTCATAATGATGTTAGTAAGAAACTACAAAATGTGGAATTTCGATGAACCGACCTTAGACTTGTTAAGAGAGAAGATTTAAGATCTTATGAAAATGAGTCTCATTAAAGTGATCATATATGCGCAACCATCTATCGACAAGAAGGGACAGAGCAATTATTTCCTTTCAAGGAAATGTTGAAAGGAATAGTACGTGACGTTGTCACATTTGCAATGTTCGCTACTGATACTACACATGTTTTGATGGCCGGGGAAGTAAATACCCATGCTACTTAACCCAGTAGCGGGATACAAACAAAAAATTTTCTACATGATAAAACAAGTATGCTTATTACGTTGTTACGAGCGGAATTTCTAATGCTCAAAGTATAGATTGCGGACAATTGCGATACTTGCAAATCTAATTCATTCAGCACTGGGGACTTGCGAATAAAAACGTTTGATCAATATGGAAGAGTATGTGGACATTATAATAGTTTTGAATTAATATGGAGATGATATAATCATAATCTTTGAACCAGCAACCAAGAGGGGGCGAATAAAAAGAATCTATAGTTTATTTCACTCGGAAGAATGAGGGTCTGTTGAAGGGAGTGAAACCCATTGTTGTTAGAACTCTTGATACATATTATTGATTATCGGAAAGTTATGTCTTTATGCTCAAGGGATTCTTTTATTTATCCGCACATGATAGTGCTAACGGATTTATCCTCAAGTCAGCATATAGAAGTTTATCTTTCTTCGGATCCATAAACNAAAATTTATCGGTTAAACGGTAACCGATTAATCGTCGGTTTTTGTCGGTTTCGGTCGGTTATAAATTTATAAAGCGGTTCAACGGTTCGGTTTCAGTTTTCAAATATTGGGCTACAAAACCGATTAACCGAAAATGTTTTGATCGTTTAACCGCTTAATCGACCAAATCACACCCCTAGGATACACTCAGATTGAAGGGATAGCTTATCATACGGTGTTCTGCCTTAGTTGGGTTTGATGATGAGAAAAAGGGTCATAATGATGTTAGTAAGAAACTACAAAATGTGGAATTTCGATGAACCGACCTTAGACTTGTTAAGAGAGAAGATTTAAGATCTTATGAAATGAGTCTCATTAAAGTGATCATATATGCGCAACCATCTATCGACAAGAAGGGACAGAGCAATTATTTCCTTTCAAGGAAACGTTGAAAGGAATAGTACGTGACGTTCTCACATTTGCAGTGTCCGCTCCTGATACTACACATGTTTTGATGGCCGGGGAAGTAAATACCCATGCTATTTAACCCCGTAGCGGGATACAAACAAAAAATTTTCTACATGATAAAGCAAGTACGCTTATTACGTTGTTACGAGCGGAATTTCTAATGCTCAAAGTATAGATTGCGGACAATTGCGATACTTGCAAATCTAATTCATTCAGCACTGGGGACTTGCGAATAAAAACGTTTGATCAATATGGAAGAGTATGTGGACATTATAATAGTTTTGAATTAATATGGAGATGATATAATCATAATCTTTGAACCAGCAACCAAGAGGGGGCGAATAAAAAGAATCTATAGTTTATTTCACTCGGAAGAATGAGGGTCTGTTGAAGGGAGTGAAACCCATTGTTGTTAGAACTCTTGATACATATTATTGATTATCGGAAAGTTATGTCTTTATGCTCAAGGGATTCTTTTATTTATCCGCACATGATAATGCTAACGGATTTATCCTCAAGTCAGCATATAGAAGTTTATCTTTCTTCGGAACCATAAACAAAGACGTTTAATGAAATTAGACATTTTATGCATTTGTGGGGTATTCAGAATAATAGGCTTTCAAAATTTGTATCTTATACAGTTAAGTGTGTTGCGATGCAAGAGAATACTCGTGTCTATCCTCATTATGGAGAAATCACTAGTGAGGTTATCTCAATACGAATGTCAATTTATGGAATCGTGTAATTGGCAACCGAGTTTGCTTATAAGTACTAGAAGTGGCAAGTAGAATCGGTTAGTAAACAATTTATATCCCGCTGATCATCTAGTGCCTAGCTATGTGCATCCATGTAAAAAGTATATGCCGGGCACTATGCTGACTATGAGAAAATGATGAGATAAATATGACAAGTTAAGTTGGAAATTGGGTCAGTGTTGCCCTAAGTATCTAAGGTGAATATCACAAACGAAATTATAAGTTGAGTCATATTTGCATTGAGTATATATGGCGACAATTAAACAATTGTTCATGATTTCTCAGTCGACAAATGGGGACTGACATTAGTATGGGCCTTCGCGATGGCTGTGGACATGAAGGAATTGTGAATTTTGGTATTGAAATGAGACAATGAACGTATATAAGTTGAATAAGTATCCGGAGTGTGGGAACATGAAACGAGAAGTTTCGTTCTGATCATATTGTTTGCTAGTTTGGGATTCTTGAGGACTTGATGTCATAATACAATGAACTCTTTGTAAAGCAAACAAGTGAATTATGCAAGTACTATCATGTCTAGCAGAAACAGTGTCTCGTGCCTGGTAGAGGCAAACGAAACTCCCTCTAATGTTTCAATTCTATTTCGATGTTAGACATTGCGCACAATTTTTTGGGGAAAAGCACGAGTGAATAATGCGTGCAATATTATGTTATGTAGAATTCTTTGCCTAGGTCTTTCAGAGTCACTAACGGATTTTATTGAGACACGTAAAAGCTAAATCTTCGATGTATTAAGAACCCCGTAAGGAGCGCAACTAGTCAAATTGAGGTATGTTATTACAATTGCGTTCATTGCTATTAATTGTTGTTAAATTACATGCACGTTGTACATGGAGTGAGAAATTTGGTATGAGATCACGGCAGTGGTGAGAGAAGGAACGCATAAGATTACGAATATGAGCGGAGAGGAGCTGCCACGGACTTGGCATATTTCCAATTTGCACAAGTATTATGTATAGACGTGACTCACCGATCTTTTTAAAATAAAACTTCCCCTCTTTTATCTGATCATATTATAATTTTTTGAGTATCTTTTTTGACGACATGAATTCAATCAACTAGGGGACTCGTAATACAGGAGTAGGTCCATTGCATTTTAGTATGATGGAGGATGGAATAAAATAATATGTTAGATTAGAAATGCAATGTACCGCCTGTCTTGCAGTAGATCATTTTCAAACTCGTCAAATTAGATACTGTGTCAAAATACTTTGAACATGATGAGTCTTCCTGTCCGTGGCAGAATCGTCTGTACATACATACTGTTGAAATATGTCAAGGGGCCCGATTTATTATGAGATAGTTGGCTTAGTACCGAGCATGTTTCCGTGGCAAAATGGGGTGCAAGTTTATACAAGACTCCTCCATGACACGCCGGTGAGGGTCATGCCCTCGTCGGAGGCTGGTCCATTTCCGCAGTGGCCCCGGGTGCAAGTATATACCGGCGGCAAGAATGTGATGGCCCCGGGTGCAAGTATATACCGGCGGCGAGAATGTGATGGCCCTCGAGTGCAAGTATATACTGGCGATGAGAATGTGATGGCCCCGGGTGCAAGTATATACCGGCGGTGAGAATGTGATGGCCCCGGGTGCAAGTATATACCGACGGTTATATACCGGCGGCGAGAATGTGATGGCCCCGGATGCAAGTATATACCGGCGGCAAAAGTGTGATGGCCCCGGGTGCAAGTTTATACCGACGGCGAGAATGTGATGGCCCAGGGTGCAAGTATATACCGGCGGCGAGAATGTGATGAGCCCGAGTGCAAGTTTATACCTACGGCGAAATTGTGATGGCCCCGGGTGCAAGTATATACCGGCGGCGAAAATACGATGACTACGGGTGCAAGTTTATACCCTTAGTCAATGGTATATATTTCTCTTGCAAGTGAGTTGCGGGAGCTTCGTGAGGCCCTTTTAGAATGGGACAATCTCGGGTGCAAGTTTAAACCCGAAGAGAACATGCAAACAAATATGCAAGTGATGTTATGAGTAAAATAATCTCGAGTACAAATTTATACGCATCAAGAATGCAAGTTCTTTAAGGTCATATTTCTAGGAGAAATACTAAAAGTCGTTTGTGCGATAAAGACATCATTGTTCAAGGAATTCATGGCAAATTATCCTGGAAGAAATCTTGTTATTTATTGTCGGAGAAAGAATTTATGAAAGTACATTGCTACATGATTGGTTTAACTATCATTGCCAAGGAATACATTCTACTAAAAGATCACACATTTTCAATTTCGATTGGAATGACCGGTATTAGTTTTGTGATCGTATTCATGGTTTTCACTTAAGTAAACTATCAAAATGGCCAAATATTCGCCTTATGGTTAACATTCCACAAAATGATGTCATTACTGGGGACTCGTACCCATGCTCGGATTTATTGTAAAAGCTTTCTGTGATTATCTGGAATCCCTATCACATTTGTGAATATCTCTTCGCTAAATCATGTCGAAGGATTATTTATTCCTAATCGGCGAACTAATCATATGGAAAACTATTATTATTTTGGGGGTTAACTTCTCGATTCAGATTCTCCGGAGTGTGATTTTTCTTCAAGCTATTTAGGAAATTGAAAAGAAATGAATGGAAGGTTCATTATATGACGAAGAATACTAAGTTATTTACAATCAAGAGAAGAGTGTTTACTATCATAGAAATTATGAAGCCACGTTACTGTCCTATATCATGGATTTGTTATTTTTGACCGTATATTTTAATTTACAATCAAACTGACCAAGTGATGGTCTTATGGTATCAATTCTCGTTATTTATGACCGGGCACTCTTAGATATTATTGAAATTGTAAAGTTATACCCCTATAAAAGGGGCCATTGTCTGAAAAATCTGTCATTTGGCTTAATCATCTGAACGTGCATTTATTTGCCGATAGATCATATTCATGGATTTCATTAGGATAAAAGGTTAGAACGGCCAAATATTTTCCCGATGATATTAATTCAACTAAATTTTATTACGACTGGGCACTCACATTCATGATCAAAGCAGCTTTGATCAAAGCGATCGGAAAAGCGAATCACAACAAGGAATATTTTGAAGTAATTGTTTGCCCGAATAAGGATGTTTAATGGCACTTATATTTGCCTATTTGATGATTAAGAGGTCTCATTCATGGTAGCCTTTATAGCTTATGACACGAAAGTTGGCTTATTGTTTAATGTAAACAAATTTATACATTAAAAATCTCTCGAGAAAGATTGTAAAGCGGCCTACGAAGTGGATTCGTTTCGGACAGTAAGTAAAGAAAGACATTTGTCTCGTCCATACCACATAACATTCGTTTGATAAGTCGGTAGAATTGTCCCACATGATGACGTATCTTTGTCTCGAACAACGTTGTGTCTCTTGCCCATTCTCCAGATGTCAACTAGATAAGTCAAAGAGATAGAATGAAGTTATTGTTGGGCGCTCGGTTATGTGAGTGATGAACAAGCGAAAGTTTGTTAATCGGATGAGCCTGTATTGTTATCTAGTATGACCGGCGCGTCCAGTAATTGTCACATGACCGTCTCGTATTTTTTTATTACGGTTGAAAGAGCCAAGAAACTGGCTGGATGTATTAAGATCCCTCCCCTAAATGCAGTTGCGACATTCAAGGATAATTCCCTTATGTATGGTAAGGAAACTTATGTTACGATCTCATTTATGATCAAAGATGCCTAACCGAGATCCGTATAAAAGTGATCAAGTAGTTATCACCGAAAGCTGTATACTCTTTCAACATATGCGAATGGGTCTTAAGTATTTTGTGGATGCCTCGGGTTCATTATTTATGAGAGGGTCGGATTAGCATGTTGGTGTATAACGCGTACGTCTTTATTTATGGTCATTCAGTCTAGAGAATTATTGCGTGCATGACACAAATTATCCTATTTATCGTCGAGGATGTCATAAAGTTGTTTTATGGATGACATGGATTTTCTTGCCCGAAATAATCCGAATATAGCAGCAACAATCACGCTAGATCAAGTTGCGAAATTTTATTAGAGATGGGACGAAGTAAAGATAAACCTTAAATTCATAAATAAAGGGAAGTGATTTCAAAAGGAACTGAAGACTTATTTTATCAAAAGAAACATATGAGGAGATAAAATTGAGGTGATGGAGATGTAACGATTCTCGGATTTCTCGTGAGGCAATTTTACGTTATTGCCCTAGTTTCATGTTGTCTCTATATGATTCCCAGTTGGGGCTTCTCGGTTTTCTTTTCTTATAACTCATAGAGTTCACCTAAGGTCTTCCGAGGCGAAGTTCTTCACGCAACAAAGACTTACTTCAGAAAGAATCTTAATTTTCAGATAATATATGTGGGAAGTAGAAATAGAGTGAATGTAATGATCCTATCGGAATCGGTATGTCCCTCTACACAATTTCGACGACCGACAAAGCTACTATTTAGTTGAGCCCTACTTTCTATACTTAGATGTCGGTTAGAGACACTTTGTTTTTTATGAGGTCGTATCTAAAAGAGACAATAAATCATCATTTTGCCTCATATAAAAGATGCACATGATCTTTTACAAGTTTTACAGGCATGCTATATAGACGATAACCTTTACAAGTAGCCGGTAGCCGAGCTGCATATAAAAGATGCACATGATCGACCGTAGGAGTAAGATAGTTCCCCCGGAATAGTTAGAATGGCCAAGGAGTAAGTACCAACCTCCTGTCGAATGTGAGAAAGTGATGTTCTTGTTCGAACGTGGGGATATCTTATGCAGGAAAAAGATATATGAGCTCGAGGTCGTAGAGTAACAATCACGACCGGAACAAGATTGAATTGCGAAGTTGAGGAATCTAGCGATCCCCCTAATATGTGAAGAGCTACATTTTGAAGAAGCCAAAAAGTGAGAGCTCCATGCTAATATTGAAAACTCTTGATAGGCAGTTAAGAAATATTTTCTAAGTTCGATTGCGTAAGATTAACGAATCGAAGTGGTGCAGCAGAATTTCAGTGTATAATGAAATGCGCCGGTACGCAAAGTAAAGAGCGATATGTACAAAAACATACCCTCCGAGTATGAAATTCTCGATTGAACTCGGAATCTGATACATTTAATGTCAGCGAGACGGTTTGGCCTTATTCATGGGTTTTTTAAAAAAGTGTATGAACAAGTACTCGACTTCTAGACGAGCAGACATAATGTGGTTCACGACTCAGAATCTGAATCTGCAAACCAGGGGACTATTGATATTGCTCGGGGTTATTTATGTAATTATTATACCCCGGGGCTCGTCTGACGTGGCTAAATGATATTGTTGATTTTCTATTATATTTATTGAGTACTGTGATTTTAGGGGTAGTCTCGTAATTTGGCCATGACGAGGCCCCGTATGAGGATTCTAATGGTGTTTTGTGCTTGATCTAGTCTAAAAATATTTTGGAGCGTTTACTTTTAGATCAGTCAATTTTTAATTATTCAAAATTAAAATGTTGTGAGGACACGAGCGATATACGAGGTTGGACCCACAATGTGTGGGCTTACGTCATCGGGAGAGCGGAGCTCTACCTTGGTTTCCACTATAATAATCAAATGATACAAATACAATGAGATGATAATGATAACACGGGCGAAAACGGCTCGAAAAACGATCGAAAACACTCAGTCGAGCTCGAAAGGCTGGCAGCCACGAGTTGTGGTCAACAACTCGCAGAAAACACTGTACTAGCAAAAACTCGCCACCGGCACTGTTCAAACAAGAACTTGCGACTGGTACTGTTTAGACAAGAACTCGCGACTGGCACTGTTCAGACAAGAACTCGCGAATAGTGATTTCTGGCAAAAACTCGCGAATGTCACTGTTCACACGAAATCTCGCGAATAGTAACCCAGACGAGGGTGGCCGCGAGTTTTGGTGCGAGAACTCGCGGATGGGGGCTGAAAAACGAAGTCTCGCGATTGCCTTAGCGAATTTGAGCCAGAGCCTTGCCTTGGGAGGTGCTAAGAGAGTCCGAATCCCTTCTGAGTGCCTTGGAGCTTCTATTTATAGAGAAATTCAGCCCAATTAATAAGTTTCAGGCCCAGGAGCTCAATTTCATTGGATTAAACCCAAGACACCTAAATAATATTCAATTAAATTAGAACAAATGTCATTCCGCAATAGAACTTCGGAAATGCGTCTCGATCGAGAATTAGCCGGAAATATCGATGAGAAAATACCGGAGAACCTCGTAAAATAATTCACTGCTTCCAGATGTCGAATATACAGCCAAAAATATCGCCACAACTTACCGGCATGCTTCTCGGGTGCCAAATTACGAAAATACCCTTCGANGGGAGTTAGAGCTCTGGCTGGAGGGGGAGGAGTAGATCGATATCTAGGCCTCCTCATTGTGACGCCACGCCTGATGATTTCTTCATCATCAGTACTGCGCTCGTCAGGATGACTCTCGTATCCTCGACTTCTGGGAACAGGGCTGGATGCAGCCGGTGGTTCTGTTCCACTTTTCTCCGTCGTAATTTCCAGTACCACCTTCCTTACGATAGCCTCCAAATCCTGTAAGGTGAATGTTGGTGCTGGAAGACTGTCGGGAAGCACGTCACTATCATTCGTCGGAGTTCTAGTCGCCATGCCTTTGATTATCCTATCCCTGTTAGAAAACTCAAATGGGATTAGAGAATCGTCCCCACGGACGACGCCAAACTGTTATAGTCCCTTTTTAGGGGGTACCAACAGTCGTCCGGTTCGCTCAACAAGCGAACTCGGTTCTGATTTCTTTAAAATGTGGAAGACGATCAAAAGCTAAAAACCAAAATAAATGCACGGCAGTATATAGTGGAAACCCCAAGAACTGGGGTGAAAACCACTCGACTAAGAGCTGATTATGCNCTTCGACCCCGTCTGTGGCCGAACTTGCCTGAGATTGCCAGAAACGATAGTCAGATGCAAATATGTACTCCCGGGAAGTCCAAATTACGAGAATACCCCCAAAACCATAGAATTACGTAAATAGACGAGAATACCAAGAATACTGAAAATACCATCTAGCCACGTCAGACGAGCTCCTGGGGCATCGTGATACCAAAAACATCCCCAGGTAATAGTCCCCTGGTTTTCAGATTCAGATTCTGAGTCGTAAACCATATCATATTAGCTCGTCCCGAAAGTCGACACTTGCTGGGGAATTTTTTCGGAAAAACTGTTAGTAGGGTTGAGAACCCTTCGCAGACACGAAGGTCCGGCCCTATAAATACCGGATCCCCCTGTTACAGTACTTATTCGCGGAAACACAAACTTCTTGCGACTTTTCGAATGACTTCTTGCGAATACCCTCATAGTACAGTGTCATTCGCGACTTTTGGAACGATTCTCGCGAGTACCCTCATAGAACAGTGCATTCGCGACTTTTGAACGATTTCTCGCGACTACTTGCATTGCACAGTACACTCGCGACTTTACGAACGAATTCTCGCGGCTGGACAGTGACACAGTGAACTTAACACTTAAACAAAAACTCGCGACTACGTAGGCTGCACAGTGACTTTCGCGACTTTTGGTACGAAAACTCGCGAGACACTTAATAAAATCGGGAAAAAATTATAAAAATTGGAAAAATCTTAATTTCGAGAACTTCACATCATGTCCTCCGACTCCGCCATTGCCCTCTCGTCATCCCATTCCTCGGACTCCTCATCCGGCTCGGCGAGCTCCGATTCGAGTCTTTCACCATTTCGCTCCCCCATTACGAACCCTTATCCGCACTTCTTCGAACGGATTACATATCTTGAGAACACCGTAGGTCCTGAGAGTTCCGCTGTCAAGGCCTTGAAATCCTTTGATAAGCCATATACCATGCATGATCGGAAGTGGAAATCTCTCGTGGAAAACTACCACCTCCCTTCCGATTGTGTTCTGTACAAGCCGAGTCCTTCTGATCGGATCCTGCGTCCGCCGGTCGGCACTCATACCGTTTGCCTTGAATATCTAGAGTGTGGTCTCCGCTTTCCGCTTCACCCAGTCATTTCCACTCTCTTAACCTGTTTAAACATTCATCTCTTCCAGCTTAACCCAAATTCGATATCTTTAGTGGTTGCCTTCATTATTTTCATGGAGACCAACGGGATTTCGATAACCGTCGATAGCTTCTTCCAAATTGTCCAAATTAGTACCGCTATCCATTATGGTGCCCAGGGTTGCATCTTTTTTTGCCAGAGACACAAGAAAAGCTCCTTCCGATTCTCTACTCCTCACTCGAATCATGACTGGAAGAGACATTTCTTTTTTGTCACTGGTGTGGGTTCCACTAGCTTATCTGTGCTTAGCCTTCCCTGGCGGTTCCCAATTGAAGAGGAACCTTTCTTTCCGGAGTCTTACTATCCTATCCCGCGATCCATTACTCCTAAGGCTTTGGAGAGGATACTTGTCGCGTGCGCTACATCGGATGGTACTGATTGGACCCCGAAGACGCTATTCTATGCCCTGATCTTGGTCTCCTCCAACATTCTTCCGGCTCCTACCCATTTTAGTAGGGGACTATTAGGTATCTGGACCATACGTTAACACTTAAACCATATCAACACCTCCCCCTCGATAAGCACACCTTCCTAACACCAGCGTATATATGTTCTACAATCTTTTTAACTGTACTTCTCACGCGACTTGCTTGTTTTGCAGATAAAATAATGGCTCCTCCTGGAGATCGTTCGAGATTAGGTGATAAGTTGAGGTCTCTCCGTACTCTCGTTACAGAGAAAGATGAGTTGATCTTCGAGATGGCGCCAGGATCCTAGAACCGCACCGCAGCGGCTGAGCTGGCGCGAAGCTTGCAAGAAACGGTGCTGCAAGCAGAAGAGGCCCGATCGGTTACTCCAACACCACCTGCTCCGGTAATTGAGGATCCCGAGCTCACTGGAAATGAGCCGGCTACAGAGCACCCTGAAAATCCCAAAGATTTAATTCATGTGTCTCGGCGATTAGAGCTTACTGCTAGAGAGTTCTCCCCTGACGAAGGGATGTATGACTTCACCGAGACACTAGTGGACGTCGTCGGAGATGACGAGGAAGAGGGTGAGATAAGCGGTGGTGGACCGATAGGCCCGTCGGTGGAGGAGGTTGAGCAAGGGGCCCATCCGGAGGGAGGAATAAACCAAGAAGCTCATTCGGATAGAGGGAAAAGACCGGTGGAGGGCCCCACCGTTTTGGAGATTGCGGAACCCGTTAGGAAGAGTGGATTAACCGTCGAGTTCCTCGATGCCTTTCGAATAAGAGATATACCGAAACATACAGTGAAGGAATGCCTAGAGATGGGACGTCAGGCTGGCCTGGTACTAATAAAAGATGGAGTCACCTTTCGGATTCCGAGGGGCGATAGCGTTTCCAATAGACCGACCTTGACGTATTTTGAAAGAAACCCGTCACTACCGCCGCGTGGACGAGATGACCACACGGTATTCACCGACTTCGGTCGGTTGATGAGTCAGTTTGCGACCGCGCGTCGCATGATGGGAGAGGTTTGTAATCAGATCGGCCATTGTTACTTACTCTTTGTTTCATTCGTATCTTATATGTTTTTCGTGGTTTTTGCTTTTCTTTCAGATGGAGCGGACGGTTGTGGAGATGAGCACCGCAGCCGCAGTAGGGGAGTACTGTATGCTCAAGCATTCGAAGCTTGACAGTCCGGAAATAATAGGAGAGCAAACAAAGAAAGCCGCTGAAAAGTTGATACAGAATCAGCGGGAAAAGCATGCCCAAGAGATGGCGGCGCTCCGGGAAGAACATAACAAGGCGATCGAAGCCCTAATTCGAGTTCATCGCAGTGAATTAACGGAGTGTGCGGCGTTTCATATTGGGAAAAGGCATGCTCTTGAGCAATCATCGACACCCTCAAAACGAACGAAAAATATGTTCAAGACAAGCTTGTTATAGTCCCTTTTTAGGGGGTACCAACAATCGTCCGGTTCGCTCAACAAACGAACTCGGTTCTGATTTCTTTTAAGTGTGGAAGACGATTAAAAGTTAAAAACAAAGTAGTGCACGGCGATATATAGTGGAAACCCCAAGAACTGGGGTGAAAACCACTCGACTAAGAGCTGATTATGCTCTTAGCCTGCTCACTAATGAAATAACTCAAAGTTTATACAAGAAAGGCTAATGAAAATGACGAGGTAAAGAAAGCGATAAGAATCCGGCAGAGTAACAGCCTATTCTTCCGCGTCCAAAAGGTCCTGTTATCTCCGTCGTCTGGCCCTGTATTTATAGAGTTCTTAGTGAGTGTAAATCACGCTCCGTAACCGCCTCTGACAGTTTGTTAGAGGTTGTTATCGCGGGATGTAAAACGAGGCTGGGACCGAAGCGTGGTAAACGTGATCGGGCCCGAAGCGTGGTAAACGTGGGAAGGCCCGAAGCGTGGTAAACGTGAGTTGTAACTGCTCGGACCGAACCNCACGTCACTATCATTCGTCGGAGTTCTAGTCGCCATGCCTTTGATTATCCTATCCCTGGTAGAAAACTCAAATGGGATTAGAGAATCGTCCCCACGGACGGCGCCAAACTGTTATAGTCCCTTTTTAGGGAGTACCAACAGTCATCCGGTTCATTCAACGAATGAACTCGGTTCTGATTTCTTTAAAATGTGGAAGACGATCAAAAGCTAAAAACCAAAATAAATGCACGGCAGTATATAGTGGAAACCCCGTGAACTGGGGTGAAAATCATTCGACCACGAGCTGATTATGCTCTTGGCCTGCTCACTAATGAAATAACTCAAAGTTTATACAAGAAAGGCTAATGAAAATGACGAGGTAAAGAAAGCGATAAGAATCCGGCAGAGTAACAGTCTATTCTTCTGCGTCCAAAGGGTCCTGTTATCTCCGTCGTCTGGCCCTGTATTTATAGAGTTATTAGTGAGTGTAAGTCATGCTGCGTAACCGCCTCTGACAAGTTTGTTAGAGGTTGTTATCGCGGGATGTAAAACGAGGCTGGGACCGAAGCGTGGTAAACGTGATCGGGCCCGAAGCATGGTAAACGTGGGAAGGCCCGAAGCATGGTAAACGTGGGAAGGCCCGAAGCATGGTAAACGTGAGTCGTAACTGCTCGGACCGAACCAAGGTGCCAGCTGGCAGAAAACGTTTTATTTCGCTAAGGTCATCTTCGGTCCTTCAGTTGAACATCGGGCCGCTCTTTGTTGGAAGTGTGGAATGGGCTATAAGGATTCATCTTCGCCATTTAAATTGGTCCGATCGTTGCTGGGCCTTACCCATCACAAGGTACCCAATTTTAGAGTTCTCATCAAAGCTGAAAGAGGTTAGGGCTGAGACCGAAGACAAGTTGAAAAATGCCAAAGATGCCAATGTTGCTGATAAGAAAGTTCTCGGGAAGGCCTTGGAGGAGAACAAAGAATTAAAATCAAAGAATGAGTNGCATCACTGAAATTCATCAAACTCACATGAATCTCCAAATTCGACGTATGAGCATGCGGGTCAGTCGACCCGCGATACTGTGGGAGATCCTTAGGCATTTCAATAAACTCAGAGCGAGTGGCTCCGATAATCGCCGTGGAAAAAGGAGATAAGGCATTTGAAGTGTTCCACGGACTTTGCAAAACTTCCAAAGATGGTAACGCCTTTCCTCGATTACCGATGGGCTCATTAGCCCTCTCATTCTCAAAATAATCTCCCTCGTAAGCTGAGGTCTGATGAGTATCCCGGGTATGCTCCCCGTACACTCATCTCCTTTCTTGGCCCAGAGTCAGGTTGGCCTCCAATTGGTTCATCCTAGCCTCGTTCTGCTCCAACTTCCCACTCATCTCCTTAAACTTCAACTCAATCAACTCTCCAATCTTTTGAAGAGTATCGTTCTGTTCTCCGGTTGCTGCAGTATTTGCTCGCGGCTCCGGAACGCGATCGGTATCTTCCCCTGAGGCCACATCATTAGCAGGTTCTGGGGTAACATTGTTCCTTCGAGCTCTCTTTTGAGCTTCGACTTGCTCTAACTGAGCGATTAAACTACGCCTTCGCTCTTCCAAATCCTCATCCGTTCCCGTCTGATCCGCAAATCTAGAGCGTGCAGGTGGCGAAAGATGGGCATTATTTCGGACCGCAAGTCGGCCAATTCTTGCGAATTCGTAACACTTGGATAACATTCGCGCGATCGAGGATAAAAACTTGGTGCCCTTCCGGATGAAAACTCGCTCCGGGAGGGCCGAATAGTCACATTTTGAGAAGGGGGCTCCTCCAGAACTAACGACCGAGCCCCCGGTATCACAACAAAATCAACGTTAACTTGAGGAATAGGATCCGCCTCAATTTCTTCATAAAAAATATCTTCATCAGAATTCCGAGTAGTCATGATAATAGAAATCCAAACTCAGCAATAAAGCTCTCAATGGGATAAAAAATCTCGGGTCCCCATGGACGGCGCCAAACTGATCTAGTCTAAAAATATTTTGGAGCGTTTGCTTTTAGATCAGTCAATTTTTAATTACTCGAAATTAAAATGTTGTGAGTACACGAGCGATATACGAGGTTGGGCCCACAATGTGTGGGCTTACGTCCTCGGGAGAGCGGAGCTCTACCTTGGTTTCCACTATAATAATCAAATGATAAAAATACAATGAGATGATAATGATAACACGAGAGAAAACGACTCGAAAAATGATCGAAAACACTTAGTCGAGCTCGAAAGGCTGGCAGTCGCAAGTTGTGGTCAACAACTCGCAGAAAACACTATACCAGCAACAACTCGCAGAAAACACTGTACCAGCGAAAACTCGCGACCGGCACTGTTCAAACAAGAACTCGTAACTAGTACTGTTCAGACAAGAACTCGCGACTTGCACTGTTCTGACAAGAGCTCGCGAATAGTGATTTCTGGCAGGAACTCGCGAATGTCACTGTTCACACTAAATCTCGCGAATAGTAACCCAGACGAGGGTGGCCGCGAGTTTTGGTGCGAGAACTCGTGGATGGGGGCTGAAAAACGAAGTCTCGCGACTGCCTTAGCGAATTTGAGCCAGAGCCTTGCCTTGGGAGGTGCTAAGAGAGTCCGAATTCCTTCTCAGTGCCTTGGAGCTCCTATTTATAGAGAAATCCAACTCAATTAATAAGTTTCAGGCCCAGGAGCCCAATTTCATTGGATTAAGCCCAAGGCACCTAAATTATATTCAATTAAATTAGATCAAATGTCATTCTGCAAAAGAACTTCGGAAATGAGTCTCGATCGATGAAATATCGATGAGAAAATATCGGAGAACCTCGTAAAATAATTCACTGCTTCCAGATGTCGAATATACAGCCAAAAATATCGCCACAACTTACCGTCATTCTTCTCGGGTGCCAAATTACGAAAATACCCTTCGACCCCGTCTGGGGCGGAACTTGCCTGAGATTGCCAGAAACGATAGTCAGATGCAAATATGTACTTCCGGGAAGTCCAAGAATACCGAAAATACCATCTAGCCACGTCAGACGAGCTCCTGGGGCATCGTGATACCAAAAACATCCCTAGGTAATATCAGTGCTGTTTTCAATGATTTCGGTCGGAAATGATGCCAGGGGTATTTTCGTAATTTGGTACTCGGAGAGCTCGTAGGCGACCTAAGACGATATTTTTGGCTATCTCCTAAGCATTTGGAGACAATGAACTGGTAAAGAATATTCCCGGGTATTTTTTCGACATTACGTGCTACTAGTGTTCGACCGGGGTGCATTCTCGAAGTTCTGGGGTGGTGTGACACTATTTCCGGTTTAATTAGATATTTTCTAATTAAGTTGGGCTAATTTGACTAAGATTGGGCTTTTGGACCTTAAGTTGACTTATTGGGCCGAGTTTTTTTATAAATACAAGACCCTAGGCCCCAAACAAGAGTTCAGACTCTAGGGCATGATTCCCAAGGCAAGGCTCTCGCTTGAATTCATCTCGGTATTCACGAGATTTCGTTGTCCAGCCTCGTACTCGCGACTTTTCGTTTGAAAAGTTGCGAGCTTCTGTTCCAAAACTCGCGACTCATTGCTTGTCCCACGACTTTTCGCACCCCTAACTCGTGACTCTTTGCTTGGCCAGGGGACTCACGAGATTTCGTTCGAAATCTCGCGACCAGCATCACATTCGCAAGTTTTCACCAGAGTATAACACTATTCACGAGTTTTTGTTCAAAAACTCACGAGTCGCGAGTTTTCGACTTCTTTGGCGTTGCGGAGCAGATTTGATTGTTTTTCGTGCCGTTTTCGTCCGGATTACCACTATTTCTTCATTGTAATTGTATTTCTTAATTATTATAGTGGAAACCAAGGTAGAGCTATGCTCTCCCGATGACGTAAGCTCACACATTGTGGGCCCAACCTCGTATATCGCTCGTGTCCCCACAATAATTGAATTCAAATTTACATAAAAATTTGACTGATCTAAAACAAACTCTCTAAAATATTTTTAGACGAGATTAGAGTGTATGGCTATTCGGCGCCTCATCTTCAACAATTGTCCTTGCGAATACTTGCACAAACCAGCTCTTCATCTTGATGTGAACGGAACTGGAGTGTATTCGAAAGGATACACTCTCCAAGACGAAACCGATTGGAAGTGCATCAGTTGAATGCTTTGGTATATATTCATTGTAATTTGAAATTGAAACAAAGGTATGCATATATGCTATTATTACATCAAATGATTTCATTGCAATTTTTAAATGTTATGATAATGTCATATTGAATGTAACTTGTTAATATATGTTCATATAAGAACATTGTGTTTGATCCCATTGATCGGCCTTGTATCACCTCTGCGATTGGCAATCAAGCCCGAGGGGCTAGTAATGAGAACTTTAGGATCGGGTATCTTGTGATGGGTGAGGCCCAGCAACCGTTGGGCCGATTCAAATAGTAAAAACGAATTCCTACAACCCATTTACACACTTAAGAAAGAGCGGTCCGATGTTCAACGAGAGGACCGAAGTTAACCTTAACGAAATAAAGCGTTTTCGGCCAGCTGGCACCTGGGTTCGGTCCGAACGGTTACAGAACGGTCACAACTCACGTTTTCCACGCTTCGGGCCTTCCCACGTTTACCACGCTTCGGGCCCGATCACGCAGACCACGCCTCGGTCTCTACCTCGTTTTACATCCCGCGATAACAACCTCTAACAAACCTGTCAGATGCAGTTACAGAGCGTAATTTACACATGCTATGAACTCTATAAATACAGGGCAAGACGACGGAAATAGCAGGACCCTTTGGACGCGGAAGAACAGGCCGTTATCCTGCCGGAATTCTTACCGCTTTCTTTTCCTTGACATTTTCTTTAGCCTCTGCTGTATTAACTATGAATTATTCAATTAGTGAACAGACTAAGAGCATAATCTGCTCTTAGTCAAGTGGTTTTCACCCCAATTCTCGGGGTTTCCACTATACATCACTGTGCACTTATTTATTTCCAGCTTTTAATCGTCTTCCACATCTAAAACAAATCAGAACCTAGTTCGTTTGTTGAACGAACCGGACGACTGTTGGTACCCCCTAAAAAGGGACCATAACAGTTTGGCGCCGTCCGTGGGGGACGATTCTCTAATCCCATTCGAGTTTTCTACCAGAGATAGGATAGTCAAAGGCATGGCGACTGGAACTCCGACAAATAATAGTGACGTGCTTCCCGACAGTCTTCCAGCACCAACATTCACTTTACAGGATCTGGAAGCTGTCGTCAGGAAGGTGGTACTGGAAATTACGTCAGAGAAAAGTGGAACAGGACCACCGGCTGTATCAAGCCCTGTTTCCAGAAGCAGATGATACGAGAGTGATCCTGACGAGCGCAGTACTGATGAAGAAGAAATCATCAGGCGTGGAGTGACAATAGGGAGGCCTAGATATCGGTCTACACCTCCTCCCCCAGCCAGAGCTCTTACTCCTGCTCCTGGAAATGACCAGGAGCAGATGCAACGACGAATTGATGAGCTCACCAGAGAGTTGGAGAGCATGCGTGCGCTGAGGGATTGCGAACCTAATCTGGGACGCAATCCTGGTTTATTTAACAGGGCCTTGGAGGCCCCTATTAGAAGAAGTAAGGATGATGACTGGCGGCAGAGCCCCGCAAAATGAGGGTGGGAGACAGAAGCAAGCTGCTCCCCCACCTGCGGAAACTGGTGCCCAACCTCCTCAAAATGAGGCGGCACCGAGAGAAGTGGCCGGAGATATTTATGTTATCTCTGGAGGATTGAAAATAAATGAATCGGTCCGGGACCGAAAGAGAACGGAGCGCGGAGACTCTGATGAGAGCTCCGAGTCTGTGGCGCTGGTAAAATATGATCCTATGGAACGGTCCTACTTCTTCAAAGAGGACATCACTTTCACCCCGGCTAATTGGGAAGGGATCATTGATCCATGCGACGATCCCCTTACCATTACTGGGATCATCGGAAATCGACGTGTCCACAAAATTTTAGTGGATACCGGGTGATATTGCCCGAGGTTATTTATGTAATAATGTTAACCTCGGGGCTCGTCCGACGTGGCTGTGGTATTTTCGGTATTTTTATATGTCTATCGCTAGGCGTTCTCGAGGGTATTCTCGTGATTCAAGCATGTTGGACCCCATATAAGGCTTCTGTAAGTGTTTTGAGATGTTTTGGGCTATTTCGGCCCCGAACGGGGCCAGGGGTATTTTCGTAATTTGCCACCCGGGAGCACATCGGCGGGGTGCAGTGATGATATGTGGCTGCGTATTCACTATTTGGAGGCAATGAACTGATATACGAGATTTTCCGGTATTTTCTCACTGCATTTCCGACTAAACTCTCGACCGGGATGTAGTCCGGTAGTTTAGTGGCGCTGTGACACTTATTCCGGATTAATTGGATATTTTCTAAGTAAGTTGGGCTAATTTGACTAAGATTGAGCTTTTGGACCTTAAGTTTACTTATTGGGCCGAGTTTTTCTATAAATACAAGACCCTAGGCCCCAGAAATGGTTCAGACTCTTGGCACGCTTCCCAAAGCTCCTGGTTTCGCCACTTTTTGCCCCACTCGCGACTTTTTGATCCAAAAGTCGCGAATCCCTCATCTTCAAGGCCACACTCGCGACTTTTTGCACCAAAAGTCGCGAGAGCATGTGTTCATTGTTGTATTTGCGAGATTTCGTCGCCTGGACCTCCGATTCGTGTGTTTTCGCCTCCCGGACACCTGGACTCGCGAGTTTTCGTCCCTTAGGCACCAAGACTCGCGACTTTTGGCACCATTCGCGAGTTTATGTCCAAAAGTCGCGAACATCACCTTAATTCGCAAGTTTTCGTCGCCTCGGGTGCGATGGAGTGGAATTGATCGTTTTTCGTACCGTTTTCATTCGGATTATCATTATCTCATGATTGTACTTGTATCCTTTGATTATTATAGTGAAAACCAAGGTAGAGCTATGCTCTCCCGAGGACGTAAGCTCACGCATTGTGGGCCCAACCTCGTATATCGCTCGTGTCCTCACAAAAATTAAATTTCGAGTAATTAAAAATTGACTGATCATAAACAAACACTCTAAAATATTTTTAGACGAGATCAGTNCGAATGTGAAGAGGCGCGGGTCGAGATATTAATATTTAAAGAATAACGAAGATAAAAATATAACTTAAATATAAGTTATTAAGTTTTAAACGTAATTGGCTCATACGCTAAGGGAAAGATCGATCCCCTGGACTCTCACTATCTACAGGTACGGTCCCCTGCTCTCATGAATGTACAAACATCATGTGATAGGCCTTGTATCACCTCTGCGATTGGCAATCAAGCCCGAGGGGCTAGTGATGAGAACTTTAGGATCGGGTACCTTGTGATGGGTGAGGCCCATCAACCGTTGGGCCGATTCAAATAGTAAAAAAGAATTCCTACAACCCATTTACACACTTAAGAAAGAGCGGCCCGATGTTCAACGAGAGGACCGAAGTTAACCTTAACGAAATAAAGTGTTTTCGGCCAGCTGACACCTGGGTTCGGTCCGAACGGTTACAGAACGGTCACAACTCATGTTTTCCACGCTTCGGGCTTTCCCACGTTTACCACGCTTCGGGCCCGATCACGCAGACCACGCCTCGTTCTCTACCTCGTTTTACATCCCGCGATAACAACCGCTAACAAACCTGTCATATGCGGTTACAAAGCGTGATTTACACACGCTATGAACTCTATAAATACAGGGCAAGACGACGGAAATAGCAGGACCCTTTGGACGCGGAAGAACAGGTCTTTACCTTGCCGGAATTCTTACCGCTTTCTTTTCCTTGTCATTTTCTTTAGCCTCTGCTGTATTAATTATGAATTATTCAATTAGTGAACAGGCTAAGAGCATAATCTGCTCTTAGTCAAGTGGTTTTCACCCAAATTCTCAGGGTTTCCACTATACATCGCTGTGCACTTATTTATTTCCAACTTTTAATCGTCTTCCACATCTAAAACAAATCATAACCGAGTTCGTTTGTTGAACGAATCGGACGACTGTTGGTACCCCCTAAAAAGGGACCATAACAATTACAAAAAAATGTTATTTATTTACAAAACATAACATTTACAACCAAAAAAACGTATGTTCAAAATTTTCAAACTTCCATAAATTGAAACTTGAATTCATTAATAGAGTTAATTAAAACCAAATGTTGTATACAATGAATGATTTTTCTTCAAAGTGAACTAAATCTATAAAAAAATAAATGTAATTAACTTAGATGTTCTTAATCACAACTTTGAAAAATAAAATTAATTGTAAAATTAATTAAATTTTAAATGACAATATAAAATATCTGAATAAATATAAAAAATCACTCTGTTATTTCTGTAAAATAAGAACAAAATATAAAAACATTAATATTAACGAAAAAAAAATTAATATATATATATATACATATTTCCAAATCCTCTAATTCTTCTAAACATAAATTAACTCAAATATAATTTAATATAACTAAAATAATATAATAGAGATCATATAGGAGTTTTCAAAAACCATATTCAACCCGAAACCGTATCCGACTCGATCCGATTAAATATTTGTAGTTCGGATATCCGCAAAATTGATTCGGTTACTTTGTATATTCGGATAATCAGATTTTCATGCACACTCCTAATGATAAGGAATATAATTTGAAATTATTTAAATGTAAGAAGAAAAATTGAATTTAAAATGGAGTGAAGAATTAATAATAATATTTTTCCATAAAATTATTATTACATATTTTTTGCTGGGCTTAATTAAGGCCCATGTTTGATAAATAGGTATAAACCATCTCAAACCAAGTGGACTTTGTATCCGCACCGGCCATGGCTTCGCAGAAGCGAGTTTCAAGTTCAAGCGCCGCCGTGGCTGCCAATTCTCCGAAGAAGAAGAGGAAGCAAAAGGAAAATTTAAGCCTGTCGGATTTAAAAGTTCTTGGAGAGCAGTTACTCACCTCCAGAAAACACATTAACAATCTGCCAATTCTTCTGGAGTTTGTTTGTCCCAATTCTCCGCCGCAATATGTCCTCGAATCTCTCCTTTCCGTGCAGTCATTTTTCACTCCCCTTCTTTCCGAGATGGGCTCGTCTTCTTTGTCAAAATGCATTGATACAGACCCAGACCATGAGGGTGTTTACCGAGTTTGGCTTCGCTCGAAGTTCGACGAGTTTGTTCAATGTCTCATCGGTTGTGCCGTATTCGCTGAGTCCGATGATGCTCTTAGAGTATGACTTCGTTTTTGTGCTTTTGTCAATTGCCCTGAATTGTGACTAAATACAAATGTATGGCACTGCATGAGTCTAAGGAGTTCGTATATTTGATAAATGTATTGTTCTGGTCTTTTGCAGTAATAATTTGACCGATATGACATGTTAGGATAATTTATTACGCTTATGTATTTCAAGTTGTCTAATCTCAATTGCGATTATCTTGCTACAGGAGGTTGTGCTTGACTCCATCATGGAATTTGTGAAAGAGTGCAATAGAGGAAAATTTCACTCTGCTATTTATCACAAGCTTCTCTGTGCTGTGGTACGTTTCTCAATTTGTATTATTCATTGCATTCAAAATATTTATACTTTGTTTTCGTTTTATAGTTTGTTTGTTGTCTGCGCACTTTCATGTTGTAGGTTGATTCTATGCTGAACATTGATGATATCATATTGGATTTGCTTGCTACCAAATATTTCACTTACGTCGATGTTTGGTAGGTCTCTATGTGCTTAGTGGATTGTTTTCTTTTTGCATCTAATGTCTTTTTAAAAGTTAAAAATGCTTTGACACATTTAGCAACAGATATTCAAGTACATTGTAATTTTTGTGAATCTTAGAAATATGTATACTTTGATTATTATCAAATTCACTTCAACCTGTTTTTCAAGTACTCATATCTTGTGCAGTTATTTCACTTATATCAGCTTTGATAAGCTAACTCAGACCATTGAAGGGAAAGGTGAATACCTGGTTTTTTTCTGCTGCTGTTTACCTATCATAGATCATTTTATTGGACCACCATTCAATTTTTTATCTTTCCTCTTAAAGATGACATAGATTCAGCTCAAGATGCTGCAGGAAATAATCAGTCATACACAAGGTCAGAAAGTAGTACCTGGAATTCATCAAAGTAATATATTGAAATCAGTTCTCTTGATCTATGCAATTTCTTACATATTTCATTTTATCAGCCAGTTTGATATTTTTATATATGATATGTTGATTTCTGTTGAAAGATTTGGGTTTTAGATCATTGATTAGAAAATAATGTGTTTTTATTTTAATGAAATCCAAATGACTATACGATCTATTTGAACCCAGTTAATTTTTTTTTCTGAGGTATTTTATATATAACTCTTCATTTTTTTAAATGCAGAAAGGGGCTTTCCATTCACAAGATACACCATTTGTTAAGTAAAGTGCCTCATTTTGGAAATTCAGATGAAAATTTTAAGATGTGGAGCTCGTTGGGTAATAATTAATTTCCAAAACCTCACTGTCCGTTCCTTCATGTTAATTATGGAAGATCGCCTCTTTTGCTAAACAACTATTTATGTGTCTTCAATAGGCATGTGCTCCAAAAAAAGCATAACAAAAGGGCATATTGCTACAGAAGATGAGCAATCAAATTCAGAGAGGTCTACAAACAAGGTAGGCTCATAGAAAAACGTTTGTTGAATGGATTTATGGAATTTTGTGCTTCTTATCCAGAAAATTTCCTTGTTTGCAGGTTATTTTGCCCACCAAACTGGCAAAAAAAATGACACTTAAGTTTAGTAAGGCATGGGTATCATTCCTCAAGTTGAAGCTTCCTCTTGATGTTTACAAGGAGGTGAAGCACTTTTGTCACTAGATAGATCAATATAATTTTCTTACTTAATGACTGTTAGGTCTTTTATAAAGAACTAGCTACTACTACAAAAAGGCAAATGTTAGACCTTAAATTTATATACATGTCTGTGTGTGTGTGCACTAAGAACAATACCATTTTTTATATTCCGATTTTCTATATTTATTCAAATTCCTGGCTTTTTGTCTCATGTATACGATAACTGACTTGTAGACTCTTGCCACTCTTCATCAAGCTGTCATTCCATATCTTTCCAATCCAACTATTTTATGGTAAAGTACATGAGTTTCTTTGATTGTGATATTTTTATTCCTTTTTGTTTTATAATACATTTTTTTATTTTTCCATGTTATCAGTGATTTTCTTGTTCAATCATATGACATTGGTGGTGTTGTAAGTGTGATGGCTCTTAGTAGCCTGTACATCCTTATGACACAACATGGACTTGAGTACCCCAATTTCTATGAAAAACTATACGGTCTACTGGAGCCCTCTGTATTTATGGCAAAGCATCGATCAAAATTTTTTGAGGTACTTGATGTATGATTTTTGCTTCTCTAGAATGTATGTTAAGTTTGTTTATATATATTAAGTATATTCCCTGCATTTGTTTTCAAAAAATTCAAATGTATTTTGAAGTTTTTCATGCTGTTCAAAACTGTACCTGAATATAATACATTATTACTACGCCATTAGGCAAATGATTGAAGGCATTTTTTATGTAGTATATTACCATATGATTTCTGTTGAAGCTCATTATTAAACCAATGACTAATGGTAGTTCAAAGATGCACATTTGGAAAAAACTAATGCTGAAATCTGTGTTTTGAATTAAATAATATTATTGTTGATCTTTGCTTTGCAACTTGTAATATTTTCAGCTGCTCGACTCTTGCTTGAAATCACCACTCCTTCCAGCTTATTTGGCTGCTTCCTTCTGTAAAAAATTGAGCAGACTTGCTCTATTAATTCCTCCTTCAGGAGCTTTAGTTGTAATTGCTCTGGTTCATAATCTTCTACGGAGGCACCCTTCAATTTACTTCTTAGTTCATCAGGTAGTTGAACTCTTTAGTTTCGCTTCATTTTTTCATTTCTTCTTCAAACACCGATGTGTTGTGGTATCTCGTAGCAGATGAATAATTTCATTTATCTATACTACTAACATTTTTATGCAGGAAGGAAGTAGTTCAATTAACAATGCACCTTCCACTGATGAAGAAAGCATTTTAGGAAGCTCCAACCAGCGTTCTGCCGGTAACGATTCCCTTCATGGGAACTCAGGAGAGGATCACTTCAGATATGAAGAAAATGATCCTAGAAGTGCCAATGCTATGAGTAAGTTCCATGTTTTCATTTGACATTATCTTTAACTACGAGGTAATATTTTCTCTTCTTCATGTGATTCCATTCAGGGAGCTCTCTATGGGAGATTGATACTCTTAAACATCATTACTGCCCTGCGGTTTCGAGGTACAAATACACGTGTAGAAATAATCCATTGTTTTGTTCCTATTTTAAACTAAAAGTTTCTTCATGTGTTATTCAGATTTGTTTTGTCTCTTGAGAGCGATTTATCCTCATCCAGATCAAGATCTGTAGAAATTGCTGTCAAAGATTTTTGTTCGGGTTCATATGCAACCATTTTCAATAACGAGGTGAATTGCAAATTGTTCAATTTTCGAAGATTTTTGGCACCATTGATCATCATCTCAAGTGTAGTTGTGTACTTAATGCAGATCAGAAGAAGAGTGAAGCAAGTCCCATTGGCATTCTACAACACAACTCCGACGAGTTTGTTCTCGGAATCCGACTTTCCTGATTGGAGATTCACTTCCCATGATAATGGATCTGCACACTTGATTAGTGCTGCAGAAACATAAGATTTATGTGCTTTATAATTTTGTTTTTGATATATTGATTGAATCGGCTCGAACGGTTGATGGATCGGGTCACGTTTAAAAACATTGCTTCTAACTTGACTTTGTTGCTTGCTGCTCGGTGATAATCATTCGGTAAGATGTCGATCGTGGAGCATGAATGCATATAGGAGATTTGATTTCGATCGATAAGTAGGATATATTTTGATTGTGATCACATGACTACATGAAAATCACTGCATGTATTAGAGATTATCGATGGACATTAATATTTAATACACAAATTTTACTATGAATATGGAATTATGATCAATCAACATGGAAAAAGGTCAAAATCATGAACATATACGAAAAATATATATTAGGTTTGTTTCTTTTAAATGATATTTACATAAATAACGAATAATCATGTTTCATAATTAAACTCAATCACTAGGTCATAAATGAGGAATACTCACAATTATATTATTTCATTTTATAAAAATATGAATCATCCATATTTGTATTCAATATATTTTTTTCACAATTATGTTACTAAATTTTAAACACTTTATTTTTCAAATTAAATATAATATGATTTTTTATCAATATACACATATGATCTGCATATTCTTTATTTTTACTCAAGTACACTAGTCATGTATCCCAATTCACATCATCTATCAAATATTATAATTATTTTAATATTCAAAATCCAAAATTATTTTAAATATTGCTAATTTATGTTCCAATGTTCTTAAAATAATATGNGAATGCCATCCGATAAAAATATGAAAATACCGAAAATACCAGTAACCACGTCGGACGAGTGCCCGGGTATGGATAAATACAAGAGAATATACCCGGGTAATATCAAGTTTAATCACATAAATCATGGTATAACCAAGTTATTATTTGTTCAACAACATGTATTCAAGTTTTAACAACATCAATTCTAGCTTAATGGAAATCAAAATCATCACACCTAGAACATGTGGAACTATGTGAAAAATGAGACGAAAAATATTCATGCAAATCACATTGTAAATTTGGTAATACCAAGTGTATTCAAACTGAATAAAGCCAAACAACACGAATATTTTTTGTATATACGAAAAATGTATGTTCGAAAATAGAATGATCATGCAAGTCAAAATAACACGACATAATGTCATAGATTTTAAACTATAGTTTAATCACATAAATCATGGTATAACCAAATTATTCTTGGTTCTAACAACATGAATTCATGTTTTAACAACATCAATTCAAGACTAATTGAAATCAAAATTATCACACCTAGAACATGTGGAACTATGTGAAAAATGAGCCGAATGATATTCATTCAAATCAAATTTAAAATTTGGTAAAACCAAGTGTATTCAAACTAAATAAAACCTAACATCACGAATACTTGTTGTATATACAAAAAAAAGTAAGTTCGAAAACGGAATGATCGTGCAAGTCGTAACAACACGACTTTATGTCATAGCTCTTAAACTATAGTTTAATCCCTAGGGATATACGTGAGCGTAAATATCTTCAGATTCTTGGCGGCCTGCCTGAGCTTTTCTAAATATCTGCACAAATGGTTTCCGCTCGTGGCGTAAATATCTGCAAACTGGTTTACCACTAACTGCGAATCAGAGTGGGCATGCAAACGAACAATTCCAATTTCTACCGCCAAGTTAATACCAAAGATCAAAGCTTCATATTCCGCGACGTTGTTAGTTGCGGGGAAGCGCAACTTTAAGGCGTACTCATGCTCTTCGCCAGATTTCCTTTCTTTAATATAAACACCGATGCCGGCTCGCCCGGCAGATACCGATCCATCGACAAAGGCATCCCAATATTCCTAAATACCCAATTCCTCCGACCGAGTCATCTCCACTATGAAATCCACTAGTACCTGGGCCTTTAATGCTCNTTTAAATTTGGTAAAACCAAGTGTATTCAAACTAAATAAAACCTAACATCATGAATACTTGTTGTATATACAAAAAAAAGTAAGTTCGAAAACGGAATGATCGTGCAAGTCGTAACAACACGACTTTATATCATAGCTCTTAAACTATAGTTTAATCACGTACATCATGGTATAACCAAGTGTTTCTTGGTTCTAACAACATGCATTCATGTTTTAACAACATCAAATCAAGTTTAATTCAAATCAAAATCATCACACCTAGATCATGTGGAACTACATGAAAAATTAGCCGAATAATATTCATGCAAATCACATTGTAAATTTGGTAAACCCAAGTGTATTCAAACTAAATAAAACCTAACATAACGAATACTTGTTGTATATAGAAAAACAGTAAGTTCAAAAACGGAATGATCGTGCACATCATAATAACACGACTTCATGTCATAGCATTTAATCTAGAGTTTAATCACATAAATCATGGTATAACCAAGTTATTCTTGGTTCTAACAACATGTATTCATGTTTTAACAACATCAATTCAAGTTTAATTGAAATCAAAATCATCACACCTAGAACATGTGGAACTATGTGAAAAACGAGCCGAATGATATTGATATTACCCGGGTATATTCTCTTGTATTTATCCTTTCCCGGGGGCTCGTCCGACGTGGCTATGTAATATTTTCGGTATTTTCATGTGTCTATCGCGAGGCTTTCTCAGGGGGTATTCTCGTTATTGAGTCTCGTTGGGCCCCGTACAAACTTCTGTGAGTGTTTTGAGGTGTTTGGGTTATCTCGGCCCCGGACTGGGCCAGGTTTATTATCGTAATTTGCCACCCAGGAGCACATCGGTCAGGTGCAACGATGTTATGTGGCTGCGTATTCACTGCTTGGAGGCAAATAATTAATATACGGGTCTTTCCAGTATTTTCTCATCGTATTTCCGACTAATATCTCGACCGGGATAGGTTCATGAAACTTCAAGATGGTGTGGCATTTATTACAGTATTATTTGAGGTTATTTAAGTGTTTTGGGATAAGTGAAGTAAATTGAGCTCATGGGCTCAAGTAAGTGAAGTTGGACTGCATTTCTCTATAAATACAAGCTCCAGTGCATTTGGACGGTTCATACGTTTATCACGCTTCCCAAGGCAATGTATTGTTGTTCTGCACACTGTAGAGCCGCGACTTGTTGCTTTTCATCCTAGACCCGCGACTTATTGCTCATAGTCGCGACCTACTCAAAATGTCACTGTTCGACCCTCCCGTAGCGGGTTTTCATCCGGAAGGGCACCTAATTTTTATCCTCCTCAACGTCAGTATTTATCTAGGTGTTATAAATTTGCGAGAGTTGGTCGAGTTGCAGTCCGTAATAACACCCGCCTTTCGCCACCTGCGCGCTCTAGATCTGCGGATCAAACAGAAACTGATAAAGAATTGGAAGAGCGAAGGCGTACTTTAATCGCTCAATTAGAGCAAGTTGAGGCAACCGGAGGAACAATGTTACCCTGGAACCCGTGAATGACGAGGTGGCGGAGGGAGATACTGATCATGTTACGGAACCACGAGCGAATACTGCAGCAACCGGAGAGCATAACGATACTCTACAAAAGATTGGAGAGTTGATAGAGTTAAAGTATAAGGAGATGAGTGGGAAGATGGAACAAAACTTGGCCAGGATGAATTAATTGGAGGTCAACCTGGCTCTTGGCCAGGAAAGGAGACGTGTCTACGGGGAGCATGCCCAGGATACTCATCAGACCTTAGCTTATGAGATAGATTATACTGAGAATGAGAGGGCTAATGAGCCCACTGGCAGTCGATGAAAAGTTCTGCCGTCAGTGGAAGTTTTGCAAAGTCCTTGGAACACGTCTAACGCTCTGTCGCCATTTTCCATGGCCATTATCGGAGCACTCGCTCCGAGTTTATTGAAATGCCTAAGGATCTTCCACAGTATCGCGGGTCGACTGACCCACATGTTCATATATCGAATTTGGAGATTCATGTAAGTTTGATGAATTTCAGTGATGCGGCCATGTGCTTCGTTTTTGCGCATTTCTTAAGGAATCCACCCTCCGATGGTTTAATCCACTACTGAGGCCCTCGATTGTTTCATATCAGGACTTTAAGGATCAATTCTATTAAGCTTTTGCGCCTTTCAATTCGCCAATAAATTCTATTACTTCTTTGACCGCGTTGCGGTATGATTCTTCGTAAAGGTTGTTGGGTTTTATTACCCGTTTTGAGGCCGAGTGTAGGAAGATACCTCGGATTACTGTAAGTGAGAAGGTTGGGGTGCTCCAGCTTATTCTAGCTGGACACCCGTTATGTAACTCTTTGAATAGAGACCCGCCGGAAAGTATGGAGGATTTGGCGTTGAGATGCACACAGTACATCCGAGAAGATGAAGGATTGCGGGATCACAGAGTTATCGAGATTCGGGCGTATGGGTCTCATAATATTG
Source organism: Utricularia reniformis (assembly GCA_009725065.1). Classification (NCBI taxonomy): domain Eukaryota; kingdom Viridiplantae; phylum Streptophyta; class Magnoliopsida; order Lamiales; family Lentibulariaceae; genus Utricularia; species Utricularia reniformis. Next base: position 104,324 of record RWGZ01000944.1, read on the forward strand.
TTGCAAGTCATGGGCTGGACAAGATTGTCCCGCCTGCAAAGTCTAAGTTGAGAGTGTTTCCTACGTACAATTATGAACATCTTTTCGCCATAATCGAGCAAAAGAAGGGTGGATCTCATCGTTATCCCCCTCCCTTGCAAGAACCAACGCCGGGGACTTACGAGTCCCAAGTTTTTTGTCATTTTCATCGGAGTTTTGGACATGCAATAAATGATTGTCGGGACTTAATGTCTGAGGTGGAAATGTTGCTAGAATTGGGTCAGCTTGATGAACTGATCAGTACTGTGGAGGCTCTGCCCGAGTCTAAGCTGTGAAAGATTGATATAAGTGCCCCAATGGGGACAACACCTAAACCCATTAAAGCCGATGCGCCACGGCGAAATATGAGAGCACGTGGATATGGAGGACAGTGTGGCAAGCGTCAAGTAGGTGGCCAGAGAGGATTCTTTAATTGGGGTAGACAAAATCAACCGAGACGGAAGAAGAGGAAACCACTATCGTGATCTCGGCAGAAATCAGCCGCAAAGAAGTCAGCAAGGGTACAGGTATGAAGCTTACCCACCAGCCCCTGCAAATCAACAAGCACTACCTCCTCCTCCAGCTGGCCTCGACCCGGGCCAACCGATTTTGAATGTTGAGAATGCTCAACCGAGATGGGGTAATCTAGGCCCCAACATTATGACTATCGCCGGGGGAAGCAGCGTCGGTGATTCGAACCGTGCCCGTAAACGTTCTTATCATGCACTACACCAGAAGAGGAGCTTCATGGAAGTTAACACGGTCCAATTAACATATTTGGTCAAGATGACAATCTCTTTGAGACCTAAGGATTTATCTGGGGTTTTCTTACCCCAAGAAGATGCGCTGGTTGTCTCCCCTATTATTGCTAATCATCCTGTCTCTCGAGTGCTGGTAGATACCGGGGCTGCTACAAATATATTGACTTTTGCAGGCTTTGAGCAGATGGCTTTGAAAGGAACCAACCAGCTCCAGCCCGTACATACAAAGTTAGTTGGTTTTAATAATAGTGTTGTTGCTGCTGAGGGATCTGTTTTTCTGACTGTAACCTTGGGCGATCCCGAAATATCAAGAACTTTGATGGTGGAATTTGTGGTGGTGGATCTCCCTATACTCCCCTATAATGCGATCATTGGGAGAAGTTGTTTGAACCTATTTGAGCTGTGGTATCTCAACCACATTTGATGATGAAGTTCCCAACGCAGTTAGGGGTTGGGAAGATGAAGGGAGATCAAGAGCTGTCGCGCTCTTGTTATAATGTGATGTGTAGAAGTGGTATTTACTGATCAAAAGCGAAGATAACCATTTGTATGGTGGAATTCTCGTCTGATGAGGCTATTGATACAAATGACGGACCGTCTCTTAGGAAGTTTAATGAGAACGATATGAAGATGGATTCTTTGGGAATCAAGGCAGTTCCTTTATTCCCCGGTAGTACGGAAAAGACAGTGACGGTCAGTTGTGAGTTGTCAGTAGAGGTTGAGAAGTAGGTAATTTCTTTTTTGCAAAGTAACGTAGATGTTTTTGCTTGGTCTTATCGCGATTATGTGGGGGTTGATCCCCAAGTCTGTTCTCATAGACTCAATGTTAATCCATATGTGTGACCAGTTCTGATCTCGTCTAAAAATGTTTCAGAGCGTTCGTTTATGATCAGTCAATTGATTATATAACTTTGAGTTCAATTATTGTGAGGACGCGAGCGATATACGAGGTTGGTCCCACAATGTGTGAGCGTACGTCCTCGGGAGAGCGAACCTCTACCTTGGTTCTCACTTTAATAATCGAGAGATACAATTACAATGAATAAATATTGGTAATCTGAGCGAAAACGGTATGAAAAGCCATCAAATATGCTCCGCCACGATGAAAATGCCGAAAACTCACGAATGATGGGCTGGTCGCAAGTTTTGGTACGAAAACTCGCGAATAGTGAAAACTGCGAAGCGAAAACTCGCGAATGGAGATGCACGCGAAAACTCGCGAATGAAGCAGAGTCTCGCGAATAGTGGTTGAAATGGTCCTGGTCGCGAGATTTAGTACGATTACTCGCGAATAGTATTGTGCTCGGGTGGAAACGTGCGAATGTGTTCCTGGTCGAGAGAGTTCGAACAAAATCTCGCGACTCCCTTAGCCGAGCAAACAGTCGCGAGTTTTGGATCAAAAACTCGCGATTCGTGACTTTTCGAAAGAAAAGTCGCAGATAACGGAATCTCACGAATGCCGAGATTAATTCTAGCGAGAGACATGCATTGGGAAGCGTGCCTATAGTCTGAACTATTTTCTGGGGCCTAGGGTCTTGTATTTATAGAAAAACTCGGACCAATAAGTGAACTTAAGGTCCAAAAGCCCAATCTTAGTCAAATTAGCCAAACTTACTTAGAAAATATCCAATTAATCCGGAATAAGTGTCACAGCGCCACGGAACTTCAGACTTCTTCAACTCGGAGTGTATGCTCTTATATGTATCACTTTTTACTTTGCATACTAGAGCGCTTCATTATTGACTGAAATTCGGATGCATCGTTTCGATTTGTTAGTATTACTTGATCGAACTTAGAAAATATTTATCAACTGTCATCAAGAGGTTTTAGTTTCGCATTGGGGCTCTCGCTTTCTTATTAGTCAAAGTCCCGCTTTTCATAACTTTGAGGGCTTGCTCGACTCCTTAACTCCATAATTCAATCTTGTTCCCGTCGTATATTTTTTCCAGCATCATATATTTTTTTCCACAAAACATCGAGCTCATATATTTTTTCCAGCATGAGATATCCACATTTTCGAGCAAGAAAATCACTCTGCCGCCTTTGTCAGGAGGTTGATACTTATTCCTTTGTCATTCCCACTAATTTACAATTTTTGGCTACCGTAATGGNGGGGTGAGGAAGGATGGACCGTCCGACCGAACCCGGCATCGTGCCTAGTACACGATTCGCCAAAGGAAGGGCATGCCTGATGAAGGGAACGATAAGTTCCAAAGAGGAAAAGATACGTACGAAGAGGGCGGAACGGATCCGGGTGGAAAAAGGGGTAGCGCCTAAGTACCCACCCGGGGAAGGGATGCATATGGCCCGTCGAGTCATCCAACAGCTAACGGTTGGCTTGGGCGGGACATGCACCGAGCATGTTAATCTCGGCAACAGAAAAGTTAATGAATGATGGAAATGATAAGGGTAAAAGAAGAGGGAAATAAGAAAACGGTTAAATGAAATGGTTCATGTGTGTGTGTATGACGTATCTAAGAAGTAAGAAAGATAATGTGTAGTGTGTGTGAAGTTTCCTTTAATAGATTGTGACCGCTTTACAGATTTTGTAGGTGACGCAGGTGAGATATGATAGGGACGGGGAAGGAGGTCGTCGGTTGTCCGGTGATAGAGTCCGGTCCTTCGGAGAACACTCTAAATTATTCAGTCACACTTTAATGTTTCGAACTTTGTTTTAAATTGCTTTCGAATATTTCCGTTTTAATTATCATGTTTTAACAAAAAAAAACTAGGCCCAAATTACGGTCGTTACACAAAGTCCCGCTTTTCATAACTTTGAGGGCTCGCTCGACTCCTTAACTCCATAATTCAATCTTGTTCCCGTCGTATATTTTTTCCAGCATCATATATTTTTTTCCACAAAACATCGAGCTCATATATTTTTTCCAGCATGAGATATCCACATTTTCGAGCAAGAAAATCACTCTGCCGCCTTTGTCAGGAGGTTGATACTTATTCCTTTGTCATTCCCACTAATTTACAATTTTTGGCTACCGTAAAGGCTTTCGCCTATATAGCATGCGTGCTTTCTTAGTAAGGGCCGTTGAAATAAACAAGGTCATATGTTTAAACATGAAGAGTTTCGTTTGAATTTGAAATTGAGTTCCCAACTTTAAGGCGAAATGACGACTTACTGTCTCTTTTAGATACGATAGCATAAAAAGTCGCATAAAAAGCAAAGTGTCTCTAGCAGACGTCTAAGAATTAAGATTCCCCTTTTTTTTTAATGAGTTTCTCTTGCTGCGAGATTCGCCTAAGAAGACACTAGCTCAACTCTATTGATTATAAGATAAGAAAACCGAGAAGCCTCGACTGGGCGATAGGAAACTAGGGCAATAAAGTAAAATTGCCTCATAAGAAGGCTAGGAAACGTCCTACTTTCATCTTACACCCATATGTTTCCTTTGATAAAAGAAGTCCCAATTCAGTCTGAGATTGATAATCTCTATCTTCGAATTTAAGATTTGTCTCTGCTTGGTTCCGTCTATAATAAAACCTTACAACTCGATCAAGCCTGATAGATATTGCTAAATTCGTGGTGTTATCTCGGTTAAGAAAATCTATGCCGTCTATAAAACGACTTTACAATATCTCCAATGGTAAATAAGATAGTCCATGTCATGCTCGCAATAATTCTCTAGGCCGTATGACCGTAAATAGCTACGCACGTGTTAAACAGTAACATGCTAATCCGTCTCTCTCATAAATAATGAACCCGAGCCATCCATAAAATACTTAAGACCCATTCACAATGTGTTGAAAGAGTCTACTCCTTTCGGGGGTAATTATTTGATCACTTTCGTACGGATACCAATCAAGCGTCTCTCATAGTAGGAGATGGTAACACAAGTTTCCTCGCCATACATAAGGGAATGACCCTTGACTATCGCAACTTCTTTTAAGGGAGCGATCTTAATACATCCAGGCCAGCTTCTTGGTTCTTTCAACCATAACAATAAATACGAGACAGTCATGAGACAATAAATACGAAATAAAAATACAGGCTCATCCACTTATGATAGATTCATTATGTTCATCGCTGACATGACCAAGCGCTCAACAATAACTTGATTCTATCTCTTTGACTTATCCACATGATATCCGGAGAACGGGCGAAGGACACAACGTTGTTCGAGATGAAGATACATCTTCATGTGAGGCAGTTTTCACAACTTATCAAATGCTATTTTGTGCTATGGGTGAGACAAACGTCTTTCTCTCTATCTGTCCGAAAGATATCCTCTTCGTATACTGCTTTACAATCTTTCTTTAGAATTTTTCTGTATAGATTTGCTCATTAGCCAATAAACAAACTATCGTGTTGTAAGCTATCAAAGCTACCAAAAATGAGACCACTTAATCATCAAATGGGAAACTTATACAACAAACATTTTATCCAGAATATTCTTTGTTGTGGGAAACTTTTTCGATCACTTTGATCATAACTGTGAGTCCCCAGTCGTAGAATAATTAAGTTGAATTCATACTATAGGGTGAATATTTGGCTACTCTAATCATTTCTCTGAATGAAAACCAAGAACACGATCCATCGGCTAGTAAATCTATGTGCAGATGAATAAGCCTAAATAATGGATTTTCGAGCCGATAGTCCCTTTGGTAGGGGTATCACTTTACAATATATGTAATATCTGAGAGTGCCCTATCATAGCTAACGAGAATAGATACCATAAGGCTATTACTTGGTCAATTTGACGGTCCATGAAAATACGCCTTCACAATAATGAAGTCCGTGCTATAGGATCGTACTAGGTTGGCTAGCGAATGAAGTCATGTCATAACGTGGCTTCATAACTACTCCGATAATACACTCTTCTCTTGATATTAAATAACTTAATATTCCTCGTCATATAATGAAACTTCCTTTCATTTCCCTTCAATTTCTCTGATCGCCTTAAGAAAAATCTAACATCGAATAATCTGAATCAAGAGGTTAACCTCCAAAATGATAATAACTTCTCATATAATTAGTTCGCCGATTCAGAATAAAAACTTCTTCGGCGTGACTTGGCGAAGAGGTATTTCACGAATGTGACAGGGGTTCCAGATAATCACATAAAGTTTATACGATAATTCCGATCGTGCGGACGAGTTGCCAGTAATCATAACGTTTGTTGAATGCAAACAATAAAGTGAGTATTTTCCTGTTTTCAATCCTTTATTCAAATGAAAACTATAAGTATGATCACAGTCGCAGGGTAATCGCTAGGCCATCTCAATCGCGATAAAAAATGTATGACCTTTAAATGGGTTTCGCTCCAAATGGACGATAGATAGTTAACCACGCAAACATGTGGTTTAATATTTTCTTGCACAATAAATAATACGATTTCATCCGGGTAATCATGCATGAATTCCTTGAAAAAGGATATCTGTGTTGCATAAACGAAATTTAGTATTGCTCAGCGAACTTGCATTCTCGCTGAGTATAAGCTTGCACATCAGCATTGCACTGTTCCACACGTATAAAGTTGCACTCGAGGTAAACAAATTATCATAGGGTCTCAGGAAGCGCTCACAATTTACTTGCACGTTGTCTCCGCTATATACTTGCACCCGGCGCTATCATACTCTCGCCGCCGGTATATACTTGCACCCGTGGCCATCATACTTTCGCCGCCGGTATATACATGCACCCAGGGCCATCACACTTTCGCCAGTATATACTTGCACTCGGGGCCATAAAATTATCTAGACTCGTCCATAAGACGGCGTCAACACTTACTCGGCCCATCCATCAGACGACGCCATCACATTCTCGACCCGTCCATATGACGGTGTTACCACTTACTCGGCCCGTCCATAAGACGGCGCCATCACATTCTCGACCCGTCCTTAAGACGGCGTCACCACTTACTCGGCCCGTCCAAAAGACGGCGTCATTCGGCCCGTCCATAAGACGGTGCCATGCGGAAATGGACCAGCCTCCGACGAGGGCGCAACCCTTGCCGGCGTGTCACGGAGGAGTCAGGTATATACTTGCACCCTGATTTGCCACAGAAATATGCTCGGTCCTAAGCCGGCTATGTCATAATAAATCAGGCCCTTGACCAATTCCAATAGTAATTATGTATAAACGACTCTGCTGCAGACAGAAGGACTCATCATGTTCAAAATATTTTGACGCAGTATCTAATTTGACGAGTTTGAAAATGATCGACTACAAGACAGCAGGTACATTGCATTTCTAATCTAACCTATTACTTTATTCCATCCTCCATCATACTAAAATGCAATAGACCTACTCCTATCTTACCAGTCCCCTAGTCGATTGAATTCATGTCGTCAAAAAAGATACTTAAAAAGTAGAATATGACCNGAAATGCAGGGGAAGCACGGGAAGATTATAACAGGCTAAAGCAAACGGTAAGCGGAGTGAACACAATATAGTAAGGGAAGGTTCAGACTTAGGGAATGGGATTGGGTTAATAAGGAAGGAAGAAAGGATACGAACGAACGAGATAAAAGATAATAAGACTCGGGGTGAGGAAGGATGGACCGTCCGACCGAACCCGGCATCGTGCCTAGTACACGATTCGCCAAAGGAAGGGCATGTCTGATGAAGGGAACGATAAGTTCCAAAGTGGAAAAGATACGTATGAAGAGGGCAGAATGGATCCGGGTGGAAACAGGGGTAGCGTGTAACGACCCGCCTTTCCGCTTGCACGATATTGTCCGCTTTGGACTAGGCTGACCCTAATGACACCCACCTTGTCCTCACGGCTTTACTTTTTCCCTAGCTTCCACACTTCCCAGTGGGTCACGCAACCCTGAATTGTTCCAGGGTGAGCACGCTTAACTTTCCAGTTCTAACGTTCCGTTTGCCACTTTGCTAGGGAAAAGGCCTCGTGCAATGGGAGACAAATCATTATACTTAACATACGATCGTTCCCCGTCTATAGCCGATGTAGGGATACGCATAAGGTGCCCTCTCTCTCGCACTACCGAGTGGTCCTTACATCCTTACATTCACCCCTCCTTATGGACTCAGCGTCCTCGCTGAGGTTTGCCCCAACACATCGACTATAACCCGGGTCCTGCTCTGATACCAAATGTAACGACCCGCCTTTGCGCTTGCAAGATACTGTCCGCTTTGGACTAGGCTGACCCTAATGACACCCATCTAGTCCTCACTGCTTTACTTTTTCCCTAGCTCCCACACTTCCCAGTGGGTCACCCATCCCTGAATCGCTCCAGGGTGAGCACTCTTAGCTTTCCAGTTCTAACATTCCGTTTGCCACTTTGCTAGGGAAAAGGCCTCGTGCAATGGGAGACGAATCATTATACTTAACATACGATCGTTCCCCGTCTATAGCCGATGTAGGGATTTTCCTAAGGTGCCCTCTCTCTCGCACCCTCTGAGGGGACCTCACATAGCGCCTAAGTACCCACCCGGGGAAGGGAAGCATATGGCCCGTCGAGTCATCCAACAGCTAACGGTTGGCTTGGGCGGGACTTGCACCGAGCATGTTACTCTCGGCAACAGTAAAGTTAAAAGTATGAGGGGAATGATAAGGGTAAAAGAGGAAGGAAATAAGAAAACGGTTAAAAGAAATGATTCACGCGTGGGTGAACAGTTTAATTAAGAAATGAAAAGATAATATGTAGCGTGTGTGAAGTTTCCTTTAATAAATTGTGACCGATTTACAGATTTTGTAGGTGATGCAGACAGGTATGAGAAGGGCATGGGGAAGAGGTCGTCGGTTGTCCGGTGATAGAGTCCGGTGTTTGGAGAACACTCTAAATTATGTTGTTGAATTTTAATGTTTTCTAACTTTGTTTTAAATTTTCATTCGAACGTTTCGTCTTATTTAGCACGTTTCACCAAAACTACTAGGCTCGAAATAGGGTCGTTACAATATGGCGCTGATGCCGTTTCTCTGGATGAGGTGACTATTTTTTCCGAGAGAGTCATTGCTTACGATGAAGTATTAATTTTGGATAGGCGAAAGTTGGATCTTCATTGCGTTGACGATCTCAGGGACAGAGATGCCATACGAATGAAGGTTTGTAAAAAGCGATTGCTAAAAAGCACGATAAAGACGTCCGCCCTATGTTGTTAAAAGTTGGGGACTTGATTCTAAAGAAAGTGGAAGTCTCGAAGCATGATGGTAAACTAGATCGAAAATGGGAAGGCCCGTATAGAGTGATGGCGGTGGTGAGAGAAGGAACATATAACATTGCGAATATGAGCGGAGAGGAGCTGCCACGGACTTGGCATATTTCCAATTTGCGCAAGAATTATGTATAGACGTGACTCATCGATCTTTGTAAAATAAAATTTCCCCTCTTTTTTATGGTCATACTCTAATTTTTTAAGTATCTTTTTGACGACATGAATTCAATCGACTAGGGGATTGGAAAGATAGGAGTTGGTATATTGCGTTTTAGTACGATAGAGGATGGAATAAAATAATAGGTTAGATTAGAAACGCAATGTACCGCTTGTCTTGTAGTTGATCATTTTCAAACTCGTCAAATTAGATACAGTGTCAAAATACATTGAACATGATGAGTCTTCCAATCCGCGGCAGAATCGTCTGTACATACATACTGTTGGAGTATGTCATTGGGTCAGATTTATTATGAGATATCCGGCTTAGTACCGAGTATGTTTCCATGGCAAAAAGGGTTCCAGTTTATACCCGACTCCTCCTTGACATGGTGGCAATTTTCACGCCCTTGTCGGAGGCTGATCCATTTCCGCAGTGGCCCCGGGTGCAAGAATATACTGGCAGCAAGAGTGTGATGCCGCGGTGCAAGTGGGCATCTTGATGACCTCGAGTGCAAGTTTATAACGACGGGACAATGTGATGCCGCGGTGCAAGTGTGCACTGTGATAACCTCGGCTGCAAGTTTATACCAACGGATATTTGGCTTCAGTGACAACAGGGATAGAGGAAATCGATTTGAGCCACATTCCGGTGGTTGGTGAGTTTGAAGACGTATTCCCGGAGGAACTGCCGGGCCAACCCCCGGTAAGAGAAGTTGAATTGGAGATTGAGCTCCTTCCAGGCACCCAGCCAATCTCGAAGGCCCCGTATCGGTTAGCGCCAAAGGAGATGTCGGAACTAAAGAAACAGATAGAAGCCCTATTGGAGAAAGGATACCTACGACCGAGCAGCTCCCCTTGGGGCGCACCGGTCCTATTCGTGAAGAAGAAGAATGGGGAGCTAAGATTATGTTACGACTATCGTGAGTTAAACAAAGTGACCATCAAGAATCGATACCCGCTTCCTCGAATTGATGACTTATTTGATCAGCTGCAAGGAGCTACAGTATTTTCTAAGTTGGATCTAAGGTCAGGATACCACCAAGTCAGAGTAAGGGAGACCGACATTCCAAAAACAGCCATACGAACAAGATATGGCCACTACGAGTGTACGGTCGTCCCATTCGGATTGACAAACGCACCAGCCGTATTCATGGATCTGATGAATAGAGTCTTTCGACAATACTTGGACAAATTCGTGGTGGTTTTCATCGACGACATATTGGTGTATTCGAGGGACAGGGAACAACACGAACAACACTTGAGATTGGTATTACAAACCTTGAGAAGAGAGGAATTGTACGCAAAATACAGTAAATGCGAATTTTGGATGACCAGCATCTCGTTCCTTGGACATGTCATATCCGGAGAAGGGGTGAGGGTGGACCCCTCGAAAGTGGAAGCAATCATAGGATGGCCACGACCTAGGAATGCAAAAGAAATCAGGAGTTTTCTGGGCTTAGCTGGCTACTATCGGAGGTTTATCGAGGGATTCTCCCGGATAGCAAAACCCCTGACTAATCTTACCAAAAAGGATATGAAGTACGTGTGGGATAACAGGTGCGAGGAAAGTTTCGAAGAATTAAAAAGGAGATTAACCTCTACACCGGTGCTGGTGCTGCCTAAACAAGGTCAAGGGTTCACCATATTCAGTGATGCATCAAAGGAGGGATTAGGGTGTGTCCTAATGCAGGAGGAAAGGGTTATCGCGTATGCGTCGCGGCAACTCAAGGAACACGAGGCCAACTACCCAACACACGACCTAGAGCTGGCGGCGGTAGTGTTCGCCCTAAAACTATGGAGACATTACCTGTACGGGGCAAAATGCGAGGTGTATACCGATCACAAAAGCTTGAAATACTTGTTTACCCAGAAGGAATTGAATATGAGACAGAGGCGATGGTTAGAACTGATCAAGGACTACGACGTCACAATCCAGTATCACCCGGGGAAGGCGAATCAAGTAGCGGATGCACTGAGTCGAAAGATGCAAGGTCTACTATCTAAACCACTGACAAAACAGATGGAGGAGTTGCAGTTGGAGGTTGTGGAATCGACAGAAGCAGTGATAAATAACATAATCGTTAGACCTCACATACTCGACGAAGTTAGGGACGCGCAGGGATTGGACGCCGAGATAGCCAAATGGAGAAACGAGATATCACAGAACAACGACCATAGAATGACAATCGCTACGGATGGAAGCGTCCGTATACAGGGGCGGGTCTGCGTACCAAACGACCCAAATCTAAGGGGGAAAATCATGGACGAGGCACACTGCTCGCCATTCTCCGTCCACCCGGGTAGCACGAAAATGTACCGGGACATGAAGACACATTGGTGGTGGAACGGTATGAAGAGCGACATAGCAAATTATGTGGCACGATGTGATACGTGTCAGAGGGTAAAGGCGGAGCATCAAAGACCGGGAGGGGAGTTACAACCCCTGGACATTCCGGAATGGAAATGGGATCACATCGGAATGGATTTTGTGGTGGGATTACCGAAAAGGCCCGCGGAAGAACGATGCGATTTGGGTGATAGTGGACAGACTAACGAAAGCTGCACACTTTATAGCAATCAAGGTTACAGATGGGATTGATCGGTTATCCAAAATATATGTCGATAACATTGTCAAACTTCATGGGATCCCTGTAAGCATTGTGTCGGACAGAGACCCAAGGTTTACCTCCAGATTCTGGCAAAGTTTGCAACAGTCACTTGGAACGAGGATTACGATGAGCACCGCATATCACCCCCAAACGGACGGACAAACAGAGAGGACCAACCAGATCTTAGAAGACATGCTCAGGGCATGTGTGACGGAGTTTAGCGGGAGCTGGGAAGATTTCCTACCATTGGCAGAATTCGCATACAATAACAGTTGCCAAAGCAGCATTGCGATGGCACCCTACAAAGCTCTGTATGGGAGGAAATGTAGGACGCCTCTGTGCTGGGACGAAATCGAAGAGAGGAGACTCACGGGGACGGAATTGGTGGAAATATCAAGAGAGAAAGTCGCCATTCTGAGGAAAAACATGAAGATTGCACAGGATCGATACAAAAGCTGGGCAGATTTGAAGAGGCGACCAATGGAGTTGGAAGTTGGCGATAGGGCATACCTGAGAGTGTCACCCATGAAGGGGGTCCTAAGAGCAACACGTTCTGGAAAGCTAGGCCCACGATATATAGGACCCTACGAGGTGTTGAAGAGAATCGGGAAGTTGGCCTACAAACTTAAACTTCCCGATGAAATGAGGAACATACATGACGTCTTCCACATCTCTCAACTGAGGAAAAGCTTAACTGAAGGCAAACAGGAACGCGCTGTGGAACAAGTAACGCTGACTCCGGAACTAACATATGAGGAGAGACCAATACGAATATTGGACAGGATGGAGAGGAGACTACGCAACAAGGTGATCCCCATGGTAAAAGTACAATGGTCGAACCAAAGGGAAGGGGAAGCCACATGGGAAACCGAGCGCGAAATAGTTACGAGAGCACCCGAGGTGATGGAAGAGTGGTACGCACGAGTTTCGGGACGAAACTCCAATTAAGGTGGGAAGGATGTAATGACCCGGAAAAGACGGCACAAACGGAATCCAGACAGGTTAGAACCGCATGAATTCTTGTTAAAACTTCATGAAATGAGGGGTAATTTAGTAAATTAAGATAAGAAGAGAGAAATGAGGAAGGAGGGGCAAAAGGGTCATTTGGACAAGTTAGAAACCTATAAATAGGAGTGGAATGGGAAGAGAAGGGGTCATTTGGCACAAAAAACGTAGGAAATTCGAGAGAAATTGGAATTATCGCGGAAATTGGAGTAAAGAGGAAATTATCGCGAAAATCAAGCCGAAGGAGGAAATTATCGCGAAAACTGGGTGAAAGACGAATATTATCGCGGAAATCAGGTTCACTGTAGTTTTATCGCGAAAAATTGGACCATGAAGGAAATTGTCGCGATTTTTGAACTCACATGCAAAATTATCGCGAAATCGTGCTAAAGCTTAAATTATCGCGAAAATGAAGGATTGTGTGTAAATTGTCGCGGATTTGTGGCTGAAGTGTGGATTATCGCGAAAATCAAGGGCTGCATGTAAATTGTCGCGGATTTGGGGCTGAAGTGTGAATTATCGCGATTTTGAGATCGACTTGCAGAATTGTCGCGGATTTGGGCCGAATTGTTACGATAGAACGACCAGGTAAGCGGAGCGAACATAGTAGATTAAAAGAAGGTTCACGATTAGAAATTTAGTGAACACTAAATTACACAGAAAGGAGCGTGAATTAAAAACAGAAAACTCGGGGCGAGGTGAGAACACCAAACCCGGCATCGTGTTCATGAGCACGGTCAGCCACAGGTAGGACATGTCCGAGGAAGGAATACTTGAGTTCCCCGGAACAGCATTGTGCGCATTACAGAGCCGAACGGAACCGGGTAGGACGGGGTAGCGCCCGAACCCTATCCGGAGAAGGGAGGCATATAGTCTCGTCGAGCCAACTAATAGCTGACGGTTGGTTTGGGCGAGACATGTCGTCGGGCATGTAAAAACCGACCACAGTAGGAACGTAAAAGAATAGAGAGAAAGAATATAGAGAGGAGAGGAAAAGATAAGTGAATGAGTAGAATAAATGAAGGAAATGAAAATGAATAAAATCTTACGAGCTTCAATGCATTATACAGAAGTTTCTTTTAATAGACTATGACCGTTTTACAGATTTTGTAGGGGGAGGACCGGAGACTTAAGTGACGTTGGAACTGAGGTCGTCGATCGTCCGCTGTACGAGTTGCCTTTTTGTTTTCGTTTTGGTTGTTATCACTTAGTTGTGTTTTGAAAAACGATGGTATTTCCGGTTTCGAATTATGTTTTAATTAAAATGCTCATTTTAATGTCGCCTGCGCATAGAAAAAGTTAGGGCTGGTTTACGGTCGTTACAGCGAACCTCCCCATTTCATCTTTGTGGCGCTCCCGAGCTCAAGTCACACTCGCGGAGGTATATATATGAGGATCATACGCCGCCATCACATCATCATCTTTCCGGAGCTCCGCCAGGAGGGGCCCACTGGCTCCGGAATTAAAGTAGCCAACCTCCTAAATGCATCCGGAGATGGGCCCTCCTCTGTTTCGACATCCTCCGAATAGAGTTGCTGGTGAAGATCTTCATCCAAGTTAAAATGTAGCGCCCCGAACGGATCCTGTGAACAATCCAACATGTCCTCATCGGGTACAGGCTCGAACTTCCAAGTGAGTTTGGGGCGAGTTTCTTTTCTCCTCAGCTGTCAGGGATATGCCCAGGATTCTCTGCATCTGGACACTCCCTCGACGCCCCCAGATTCCGGAAAGTAGGGGAGTGCACTATGTACTCCCATATCAGCTTTCGGAAGCAGTCGTTAATCTGGGACGGCAACTTGGTGATTCGTGCCCGGAGTCGATCGCTGATGGATTAGAGGCCTTCATTCCTTGTTTTTAGCTCTTTAACCTCCTCCATGGCTTTCCCAAGAGCTTTCTTATCGGCCGCATTATGCAACAAGTATTCGTGTTGTTAGGCTTTATTTAGTTTGAATACACTTCGCTTTACCAAAATTTATATTGAGATTTGTATGAATATCATTTGCCTCATTTTGTTACATACTTCCACATATTCCAAGTTTGAGCTCGTTATTCAGTCTTTTAAGCAATATTAGTTCCTTTCCTGCTTCAGTTAACGCCATATATTCTGCTTCCGTTGATGATAAGGCAACGCTTTTTTGCAGCTTTGACATTCAGGAGATAGCCCCTGCATTTAGTAAGGAGATATACCCTGAGGTGGATCTCCGTGTGTCGAAATCCCCTGCCATGTCAGAATCGGAGTACATTTGTAAAGCTAAGTCTCCTTCTCCTCCATAGTTTAGTTTCATAAATCTTGTACCACTGACATATCTGATAATCTTCAAAACTGCATTCCAGTGTTCCTTGCCAGGATTTACCAGGAATCTGCTTGCTGAGGATACTGCATATGCCAAGTCGGGTCTGGTACAGACGACCAGATACATGAGGCTGGCCACTGCTGATGAGTAAGGTATGTTCCTCATTTCCTCTGTTTCTTTTACTGTCATTGGCTCTTGGCTTCTGCTGAGTTGCATTGAGTTAGACATAGGGGTTACCAGTGGTTTAGAGTCTTCTAAGTTGAATCTCTTCAAGATTTGTTCAGCATATCTGTGTTAGGATAGACTTATCTGTCTTTTAGCTCTGTCTCTTTGGACTTCAATTCCCAATATCTTCTTCACTGGTCATAGGTCTTTCATTTCGAATTCAGTAGCCAATGCTTTCTTGAGTCTGCTTAATTCATCTTTGCTGTGGCTTGCAATAATCATATCGTCCACATAGAGGAGTAAAATGCTGAATTTACTGCTCTCTGTATTTTTAAAATATACGCAAGTATCACTTTCTGCCTTTTTGAACCCTTCCTTGAGCATGAAAGTGTCGAACCTTTTATTCCACATTCAGGGGCCTGTTTCAGACCATACAAGCTTTTCTTTAGTTTACAATCCAATTTCTCAGTCCCTTTCTTGATGAAGCCCTCTGGTTGGGCCATGTATATATCCTCTTCCAGTTCCCCATTTAAGAATGTTGTTTTGACATCTAGCTGTTCAAGTTCAAGGTCTTTGTAAGCTGCAAATGCTAGAATTAATCTGATAGATGTCAATTTGACAACAGGGGAGAATATTTCAGCAAAATCTATCCCTTCCTTTTGAGTGAAACCTTTCGCTACGATCCTAGCTTTGTATCTTTGACTTCCATCTGCCTCTTACTTTAGTTTGTAGATCCACTTGTTTCCGAGAATCTTTTTAGTGGGAGGGGGTTTCACCAGATCAAACGTGTCATTTTTCTTTAATGAGTCCCATTCTTCTATCATTGCTTTCCACCACGATTTACTGTCTTTTCTGTTTACAGCTTCTTGAAAACTCTCAGGTACTCCGTTCTCAGTCACCATAACATAGTCAGATGTAGGATATCTTGTTGTTGGAATTCTGATACGGTTTGACCTTCTGATCAGGCTCGATTCTGTTTCCTCAGGTTCCTCTGGTTCTTCAGTAGGTACAGGAGGCTGCTACAGATCAATGTCTGCTGGATTCTCTGTATCCACCCCCTGAGTGGTAACTGGTAAGTTGCTTCTTGCTAGGTGCACTGGAATCTGAAATGTACAATCTGGAATTCTCCTTTGCCTGTTTCTTTCTTCTGAATTTTTTTGTATTTCACTTGTCAAGTCCCTTATGGACTTAGTTTCCAAAAAAGTCACATCTCTAGATCTTGTGACTTTATTTGTGATAGGATTCCAAATTTTATATCCAAACTTGGTGTCCCCATAGCCAATGAAAATATCTTCCTTTGCATGATCCTCTAATTTTTTTCTGCTGTCCTTAGAGACATACACTAGTACTTTGCATCCGAATATTCTTAAATGATCATATTTCGGAGCTTTTTCTTTCCACTTCCACTCTGGAATTTCGAAATTCAGGGCTGAGGTGGGGGACCTGTTGATTAAGTAACAGGCTGTCACCAAGGCTTCTGCCCAAAATGATTTTGGCAGAGTTGAGGTTCTTAGCATGCACCTTACTCTGTCTAATAACGTCATGTTCAACCGTTCAGCTGTCCCATTGTGTTGTGGTGTACCTGGGACGGTTGTCTCATGTCTGATTCCATAGCTTCTGAAGTATGCTTTCATCTCATTTGATGTAAATTCCCCACCATTGTCTGATCTGAAACATTTCAGTTTCATACCACTTTCCCTTTCTACTGCTAAGTGCCAAATTTTCAGGTAGTCAATTACTTCATCCTTTGTTTTCATTGGATATACCCAGCTTTTCCTTGTGGCATCATCAATGAATGTCACAAAATACTTCTTCCCTCCCATTGACTCGATATCTACACTGCACACATCTGAGAATACCAATTCCAGCGGTTTCTGTTTGGTTTCCATGGTACTTTTAAAAGACACTTTCTGTTTCTTTCCAACTTCACATGTCTCACATAAATCCTTGAGTCCACTGCTGTTTGTTGTTATAAGCTTCTTGTGTCTTAGAAGATTCAGTCCCTTCTCAGATAGATGTCCAAGCCTTTTATGCCATAGTTCATAATCTGAATAATTCTGAATATGGTGTATTATTCCTGGAAAAATTTTCAGTGATGTTTTGTACAGATTGTGGGTCACAGATCCTTTAGCCACAATTAGGGAACCTTTTGTGAGCTTCCACAGTCCATTTGCAATGGTGCTTGTGAAGCCTTCCTCATCTAGTGCATGTAGTGACAGTAGGTTCAATCTGAGTTTGGGGATGTATTTCACTCCTTTTAGCGTCATTTTTATCCCCTGACTTGTTTCAACCTGAATATCCCCTATGCCTTCAATATCTGCAGTGGTTTCAGTCCCCATTTTCACCTTGCCGAATAATCCTGCTATGTAGTTAGAAAGGATTCCTCTGTTTGGTGTTGCATGACATGATGCTCCTAAATCTACAATCCACTCTGTTCCTGCTTCATTTTCCGAATAAGATTCTGATTCAAATGCCAAAACCAGTACCTCTTCTTCTGCAGTGGCAGTGTTCTGGCCATGTGTGGATGATGAATCTTGTTTAGTTCTTAGCCAGTAAAAGCAATCCTTTTTTAGGTGTCCAGCTTTCTTGCAATGGAAACATGTTCTTGTTTCCTTTCTTTCATCATTTCCTTCATGGTTCTTTCTCTCCCGTGACTTTTTATCCACTGATTTTTCCCTGGATTTGTCTCTTTTATTCTTTCCAGAGCGCTGTTCTGACCTTCCCCTTTTTTCAGATGAATATGCGACTGTATCTTTTGGATGGTCTGATGTTTTGTAGTCTCTACGTCTCAGTTCTTCATTTATAAGTTGCTCTTTAATGTCCTCTAATTTGTGCCCATCTTTAGGTGCAGTTCCATGTAGTAACATTACAAGAGGTTGCCAAGACTGAGGCAAGGAGTACAGCAACAATAGACACACCAGTTTTTCTTCAAGTTTCAGGTCAGCGGTTTCCATCATCTTTTTTGTTTCAAGCCATTTCCCTATATAATCAGGCATTGACACGCCATCTGTATACCTCATTCCTAATAGTTGATGTAGGAGAGTGCCTTGGCTTTGTGTGGATTTAGATTCAAAGGTTCTTTCCAACTTTTTCCATAGCAGTTTTGCGTCTGTCTCTGAACTTACATGATGATATTGTGTTGAGTCAATCCATTGTCTGATAAAACCGAGGGTCTGTTTATGCATTTTCATCCACATTTCAGGAGTATACTCTGTTGGTCTTTGATCCCCAAATTCCACCGGATCAAACATCAGTCTGCTGTTTAATAAATCCTCCATTCTGTTTTTCCGTTCTGGATAATTGTTGGAGGTAAGTCTGATCATTACGAATGAATCACTTGCCATGTTCTCTGATTTCTTTTCTTGTTTATCCAGTTTCTTGACTGCTTCAGGAGACTATATACGCAGGTTCGTGACCTGCATGGGCCACCACTTTGTAGAGCTAAATCTTTAACAGATAAGATCCTCTCCTCCCTTAATCTCCCTTTTTCAACCTTTTAGTATCTTGATTATATGATTGAGAACACTGGCACTTTTACGTGGAAAACCGGGAAAAACACCCGGAGGAAAAACCACGAGATCCCCACTGGATCTAATTCACTAGTTATCGTTTCTTTACAGATACAAATATCAAAGAATCTGCCTATCCCAACACCCCTCAATCTGAAGGACGAACTCTCTCGGGAAATGCCATCACAGTCATCGCTGCAGGAGGTATCTTCGTCTTCCTCTCTTTGATCACAGAAGTTTGATCCTTGATTCTTGTTTCACAATCAGGTTGCCAAGAATTCATTCAAACTCTGATTTTGTCGCACGCCTGCGTTCTGCATTCCTTCTCTGTTTTATTCTGTTATTTTCCAACCAACGGTAACTTGATTTTGGGCCTTATTTAACCTTGGCCTGATAAGAGCAGTTTCGTGTTTTGGGCTGATTTTATCGGACTTGGGCCATNGGAGAAATTGCAGCAAAGCATTTGTTAGAGTTGGAACCGAATGATTCGGCTACTTACGTTCTTGTATCGAACATGTACGCCGTAACGGGTAAATGGGATCATGGGGATGAAGCTAGAGAGCTGATGAGAAAGAGAGGTGTGAAGAAAGAACCAGGAGAAAGTTGGATTGAAGTTAAACTTGTAAATAAAATAGTTGATCGAAGTATTGTTGTACGTGATACTAGTTGATGGGAACAATATGACCGGTTATCATGTGAATGTCGTAGCTCATACGAAAGGCCAACCCAAAATTAAGAGGTGGGTCTAAGTGGAGAAGGACCGAGGACAAAATCCATTCAGATCAGGCCCAATTTAGGCAGTTTACTGAAAGAATTGCGGTCGTTGAAAACGCTAAATGTGACGTTGGATAGATCCTATTACATGTGTGTTGACTTATTCCTAAGGAATTCCACGTGTGTGTTTTTGGTCACACGGTTGAAAGTGACCAAAAACACGTTTGGATCCCATTGTTCTTGTTGAAACGTGATCATTATTGTATTGTCACTTGATTTTGATTGAATTTGTCGTGGAGCATTCCCTCTCGATAGTGATTTTTTCCCGTTTTTCCCATAAAATTGTTGTACTTTTGTTTTTTATTGTTATTAAAGTTATCTCTACCAACAACAAAATCGGGAATCGGGTCTTGATGATTGTTGGTACCCTAAAAAGAATACATGTAAATTAAGTTCATTGTAATGAAGAAAAGCTCCTGCAAATGCATTTCATTCTCAATAAGCAATTTGTACACAGCAAAATTATAAGAACATGAAGTTAAACCACCATCATCTTTGGATTATCAGATGCTAATCTTCTCTCCTGATCAACACTACATGCTGATCATACAAATCCTTCATCACTTCCCAAATTCATTCACAGCAGATACAACAATACAACTACAAGAACCAAAGCGAAATAGAGAAATAAAACAAGAAACAAACACAATTTCTCACTGGTTATTCTTTCTTAGATTTGTGTTCAAATCTTCAAGCAACCAGAACATAAAGAGCGTATATTATCCCAGGTAAGTACCCCAATATTGTAAGCAGTAAACAAATCCAAAATTCCACCTAAAAAAACCACCACAATCATCATTACAAATTAAACAATGTAATGATCGCGAAGAGGGATTTGAACACTACTTACCCCACATCCATATCTGAGAAACACGCCTACGGGCGGCAGCAGAATCGCCAGAATCACTTCAACAAACGTCTCAGAACCCATCTATTTGTTTTTTTCGCTTGTATTTTGGATCATGAATCGAACCGCTTGATAATAAGGGAACATATGTGAAGGTGTAACTTTCTAAGGTTTCACATGAGCTGAAAAAGAACCACGTGGACAATTACACGCAGACGCACCCCTTTCAACTGGGCCTTAAAATAGTGGGCTACTATAGCCCACAAATCATTAATGAGCCCAAATATGTTTTTTTTTAAATTAGATGAAATTTTGATTAATTCATAAGAAAGAGGGTATCATTGACTTTTCGTTTGATCTTGATAGAACCTATCTTAAACGGAATCTTCTATGAGGAAACTGTAGGACACCGACTTTCCTCGGACACTTATTGGATACGAGTATGTTTTTATATTTAAATTTATTATTATTTATTTTGAAATAGTCATTATTTAAATTTGTTATTATTTATATATATTAATATAATTCGTTAATATTTAAAAAAATTAGTGGTATATCGGTATTATTGTGATATAATATAGTTTATACAAACTATTTCGATATTTTACAAGTTTTAAACATTAATTATCATATATATTTAGGAAAAAATTCACTTTAAGTACCTCAAGTTTCGATTAAAATCAATTTTGATACCTCATTTTTTAAAAACTTAATTTACATCATTCAATTTTTAATTTTTATCAATTTTCATCATAATTGACTAAAATATCCTTAATCATATCAAATAATTTCTTTTGTTAACCATGGTTAACCTTTTTAACCTATTTCAAAAATCATTTTGTAATTGTTTATCAATTTCACTTCTTTTTTATGCCGCCAACTCCAATCTTATTTAGGGTTCAACATTTGAGTATTATGTGACTAAACCAGGGGCTTCGATGGAGGTACAGGATTCTACTTGCTCATGTACCTTTTTTACTTTGGTGGACTAGCTAGGTGAAGTAGTCCCATGGCTAATTCTTTCGGTGAGTTCAATTCAAAGAAATATGTCTAAATTTGCGATAATACGCTCTTGTGGGGTGATTGTACGTCATGGGGGTATATGATAATGGGTGAGAAGTGGCGATATACCGGTAAAGAGATGCGATTTGTTTATGTGGAAGCCGATTTTGAGTTAAATATGAATCTTTTGTACAAATGCGCCAAAAGTGTCGGATACAATGACCAAAATAATACTCGATATTGGATTCAAGTCATTGTGGAAGGAGATGAGAAATATGTAAGGCTCAAGAAAGAAAAAGATTTTGTTGATGTAGGTGGGCTAGTGGATTGTGATAGTGTCTTACTTTTATTTTTAGAGAACTACAACTCGCCGGAGGAAAAAATATTGTTCTAGATAACATTATTGATTTCGTAGATGATAATGAACAATACATGGAACTAGAGGTTGAGTCTTCTCGTTTGTTAATCGAATCTCAACAATTGGAATCGCAAGATTATGTTTGTGGCAATGTTGTGAGGAATTTCGAAAATTTATCAAAGAAAGGAAAAACATCAACATTTTTATACGAAGAATGTCTATTTGATGAAGAAATTGCTCCAGATTCTAAATCTGAATTTTTAAACGAATCTGAAGAGCTGTTCGATGAAGATGAACATGAAGATGATGCAGATAAAGATGAACATAGTAACTACATGGTTTCTAATGATTTTCATGACAACGATTACGATATATCAGATGAAGAAAGTCAGTTAATCAAACAAAATATGGAGATGATTTTCAATGTTAACAACATTATCCCTCAAGTTTTCCAACCTGAATCCTTAAATAATAATGTAATGAGCATATTGGAGATGAAGGATGGGGAGGAAGATTGCACTAAAAGTGACGACGAATTGCAAAGCTTGTTTGATTCGGATGGAAAAATTAAACAAGAGGGCTCTCTTTTTAACATCAACACTCATTGGCGTGATGTGAAATTTGTTAGTGGTATGCGTTTCAACAGTAAACGGGAGGGATGAATGCAATCCGAACTTATTGTAATCGTCGTGGGATGAAGGTGAGCTTTAAAACAAATGACAAAAATAGGTTAAGAGCGAAATGTTCTCGTGAGGGCTGCCCATGATTTGTAAATGTTGTGAAGTGGACTAGTGATGTGGCATGACATATATCAACTATGAACGAAGAACACAACAATTGTCCTAAAGCTGAGTTTAATATGCATGTAAAGTCATCTTGGTTAGGGGAACAATTTGCTAAGAAGTTTAAGTCCAATCCAAAGTTAAAGATATCAATTTTCAAAAATGAAATACACGACTCTATGGGACTAACAATCTCAATGCAGAAAGCATATCGTTCAAAGAAAAAAACATTGGAGGTTTTGACTGGCTCTCATGATGAGCAATACAAATATTTGTGGAGGTTTGAATTTTTTCTTAATTTATGTTTTGTTGCAATATGATTAATTTGAGTAATATTTAATGAGTTTAGTTAATTGTGTTGTATTATTTAAATGTATTGTTTTCAGTTAAAGAAAAGTAATCCGGGATCAACAGTTGTATTGAAGTTACAAGATGATGGATTTAACGGAAAAGATAAAAGATTCATTCGGTTTTATTGTTGCTTAGAAACATGCAAGATTGGTTGGAGGTCAGGTTGTAGACCCATGTTCGGTGTTGATGCAACTTTCTTGAAGGGCAAATATGAAGGACAAATATTTGCAGCTATTGGGATGGATGGAAATAACAATATTTTCTCAATAGCATATGCAGTTGTTGAACGAGAGAACGAAGACAAATGGAGATGGTTTCTCGAAATTCTTAAAAATGATTTACAGATTGATGGTCGTTTGCAAGCCGAGTGTATATGTATCTCTGATAGGCAGAAAGGATTGATACATGCAGGTCATTTTGTGCTTCCCGATATTCAGGTATACTTAATTTTGATATGTATTTATTGTAAATTTTTACTTACGGTGATAATATATTAATTTTTTACTTAGTGTAATTGATAATGTATCTCATTTGTACTCTTGCATACTGTTTTGCATTTTTTGTATAATTAATTAGTTTTTTCTTTGAATTAGTTTCAATGAATCACTTATAGTTTAATAAAATGATGATTTCTTTTGGTGTAGGTGAGATGCTGTTGCAGACATATTTTTGCTAATATGAAATTAGTTGGATATAAATCTCAAGAAATAAAAATACTATTTTGGAGAGCTACAAATTGTACAAGATATGAGAAATTTGAATTGATCATGGATGAGTTGAAGAAGGTAAATGCTGAAGCACATGGTTATCTATGTAAAATACCCCCAAATAATTGGAGCAGGGCTTTCTTCATGGAAAGTTCACGGTCTTATATACTTTTAAATAACATTTGCGAAACATTCAATCACATGATTGGGGAGTGTCGTGACATGTCCATCTTATTTATATTGGAATATATTATAACTCTACTAACTGTGAGATTGCAGATGAATAGAGAAATGTCAAATAAGTAGTCTGGAAAGATGTGTCTATGTATAGCTAGATTATTAGTTAAATTAAGCAATGAAGGAAATGAAGGAATTTGTATTCCATCATATATCAATAGGTATACACATAGTTTTAAAGATGAACAACATCTTGTGGATATTCAAAAGAGGGAGTGTAGCTGTCGACGTTGGCAATTGACAGGTTTGCCTTGCAAGCATGCATGTAGAGTGATAACTCACGCAGAGAGGATGTTAGAAGACTACGTACATGATCGTTACACAATTAAATGTTATAAAGCTGGCTACAATCAGGTTCGATTACTACTTATCATTATCCTAAAAATTATTTATTACATTATAGTTTGTTATCTTTTTTATTTTAGGCTATTATCGGTGTTCCATCTCGTGATTTGTGGCCTAAGGCTAATGGTTTACCATTACCACTACCACCTAGACAAAAAAGAACAAAAAGAGGACGTCCTCATTCCTCTAGGATCAAGGAGTTCGATGACTCATCCAATAGGTATTCAAACATGTGGTGTGGAAAGAAAAGTCATTCATTGTAAAATTTGTAAAGAAGTGGGGCACAATAAACGTAGCTGCAGTCAAAATACTTTTACATGTACCAATACCCGAGAGATACTTTCTCTCTTATTTATTTAAAGAGTTTGTCAAAATAAGTTTTTCATTGCCGTTGTCACTAGATTAATTTTTTGCTAAATTTTTCAGAGTTATGAGACATACAACGTCAACAACACCTTCTATTGGACCCGCAACACTTGAATCAACAAAATGCACGCACCCGAAATAAGGAAGAAATGACAGAAATAATCTTTGACCTTTAGTTCCTTTTTATGTATGTTTTATATTTGTTGAACTATCTTTTGTTATGATTTCAATGAACATTTCTATTTAATGATAATGGTTGTTTGTGAGTAATGAATTTGTAATGAAATATTCTAATTATTTTCTAATGAGTTTGTAAAAAAGAGTGAAATATGGACTTGGCGGGAGTAAAAGAAGTGAAATGGGTAAACAATTACAAATTGATTTTTTGAAATAGGTTAAAAAAGTAATTATGGTTAACAAAATCATTTATTTGATATTATTAGGGATATTTTAGTCAATTATGATGAAAATTGATAAAAATTAAAAATTGAATGATGCAAATTGAGTTTTTAAAAAATGAGGTACCAAAATTGATTTTAATAGAGACTTGAGGTATTTAAAATGAAATTTTTCCTATATATTTATAGTAGTAATTTATTATTTTGTATAATATAATTAAATAAACATAATTTTATTTATTATTAATTATTAACCACACATATCTTTTTAAAATTTTATATTTTAATTAAAAAAATAATTTATAATATTAACGAGTCGGACTCTTTAACAAATCTGAGTCCCCGAGTCCGAATCCCCGTGGCGCCGTGGCAGTGTCCGTTTAACATAGGTGTTATGATCCCTTTTTAGGGGTACCAACAGTCGTCCTGTTCGTCAAGATACAAACTCGGTTTTAATTTGTTTATGGTGGTGAGACGATTAGAATAAGTAAACGAAGAAATCGGTAAGACAATTTAGAGTGGAAAACCCCGAAAAATTGGGAAAAAACCACTTGACTAAGAGCAGGAAAAGCTCTTAGTCGATTTACTAATCAAGCAGTTCATTACAAAAATACAATAGAGGTTTATGAAGATGATGAGGTATAAGAAAGCTATAAGAACTCCGGTAGAGTAACAACTTGTTCTTATCCGTCCAAAAGTCCTGCTAATTCCGTCGTCAAACTCTGTATTTATAGAATTGAAGGCGTGTGTAATCCACGCCATGTAACTGTCTCCGACAAGTTTGTTAAAGGTTGTTGTCGCGCGATGTAAAACATGGTCGGGACCGAAGAGTGGCCTGCGTGATCCAGCCCGAGGCGTGTAAACGTGTGGAGGCCTGAAGCGTGGAACGCGTAGGCTGTAACCGTTTGGATCGAAACGTGGGGGCCACCTGTCAAAAGCCGTTCTATTTTACCAAGTATATCTTCGGTCCCATCGCGGAACATCGGACCAATTTATCTCAAATGTACTAAACTATAGATTTTGGGCAGCACAAGTTCGCTTTTATTACATAGGTCGGCCTAATTGTTATTGGGTCTTACCCATTGCAGGGTACCTGATCCTAGGATTCTCATCAATAAGATAAACTCTATAATTTTAACAATTGGGACATTCTCAATTTTCCCTAATTCTTGACGGGATTAATCTTTTTCACTAGCAAGAATATATTAATATTTTTACATAAATATCACAATTTTATTGAATTTAAAAATTCATGATCATTATATCTCTATCATATCACATAAAATGCTTAGAACCATTCATGAAAACGTAATCAAACATTCGACCAAAATACATGTAAATTTAACTTAACATATCTTATTTTATTACACCTTTTTTTAGAATCATCAACATAAACAGTTCCAGCGACAACATAAACACAAAGCATTAGATAGCAACGAGTTCAATCCAAATAGATAAGCACATCAGCTAGAGGTGATTTATGAAAAGGTTATTATTGTAGTAAACAGAGATTTTGAAGATGAAAAATCACCTTCACAGTTCACAGAGGGCATGCTTTCTCAAACTCCTTCTGCTCCTTGCGACAGAATTCAAAATCATTTGTGTGGTAATACATGCATCCAGCATATGTATCCAGCTCTTTCCCACAGTTTTGGTGCAACCCTCTTAGCCTACAAATGTCAATTACAAATTTCAAATCTGCATATAAGAAAGCTAATGTTTTTCATTTTAGCAATTCTAGTGAAAATTACACTAGCAAATCTGCCATATAGTTTGTAAAGGGAAAAGAAGTATATGAAACAAGAAGAGAGAATTAAGAGAAAGGGGGCTCGGGCAATCTTAAAGTACACTAAATGTAGTTTTGCACAAAAAAATTGCATTTTTACTCACNTCGTAGTTTCCTATTTTGGTAATTTTGGTCCTCCTATTTTGATAATTGTAGCAAATTAAGTCTTTTAACTTTATTTGTGGCAAAATTAGTCTTTCTACTTTGCCACATTTGACAAATTTGGTCCCGAAGTTTGTAATTTGTCATTTTTTATTTTTATATAATACGGAGACTAATTTTGCCACTACGATCAAACTATATGGACCGGTTTTGTTCGATTTCATTTGGATAACTAAATATGAAATTTGAGAACCGATTTTACCAAATGTTCCAAAATAGAAATACCAATTTTGTTAAATGTCCAAAATTCGAGGATTGAAAATGCCAAAATAAACTTAGAGAACTAAATTTGCCAAAATGATCAAACTACGAAAACCAAATACGCAATTTTCTCCTCAGTTTTTATTATAAACATCTAAGTTTTGGGCCTCTCACGTTGATTACTTTACAGTGAGTATGGCAAGAAGCCTAATATTGGCCCAAGACGAGAGCCCAATTTAAAATGCAGTTAAAAGCTGCCGCCTAATAAATTAAAAGAAAACTGACGGCGCATATGATCCGATCACAATCAATGAGTCAAATACACGTGGTTGATTAAGGTATATGTAGATTCCAGCTCCTCGCTGAGTCACCATGGACCCCACAATAACAAATATCTAATCCACCATTATTAAAAAAAGGAAAATACATATTTTTTGATTGTATTTCCTTAATTAGTATATGAGGGATGACATTTAATTGATTATAAAATAATCATAATGAAATGTGATAAGTGATTAATTTATAATTAATAAATTGGGATTAAGGATAATTAAGTCATTATAACGAAATCTGTTATGACAGAGAAGGACTTTTGTTTCTCAATTTTGCAGGGAAGGACATAAATTTTCACTTTCAGGACTCAATGCTTCCGAAATCTCAGGGAAGGGCTCGTCGGCGGCTATAAATATGCGTTTGCAAGAATGCAGATCATCCACGAATATTTCCCCGTTTCTTGTTCTTGTTTCATATCTCCATTACTCTTCCTCTGTTTTCGGCTTTGATTCGGGATGACTATTGTCATTGAGCAGCCTCAGATCGGTAATTGTATTTTTTTAAAAATTTAAGCCTATTTTTTTCTTTTGCACAAGAATTATTCTTTGTTGTTTATCGTTTTTTTTTCTGTATTTTGTTTTTTGTAGGTGAGGAAATGAAGGTAGAGCATGCAGTGGAGAGTGATTTGATTTTTGATGGAGAATTTCTGGTGCCAAATGCCAATTCTTTTGGTCATAATTTCAGGTGTTGTGTTTACAATTTTACGTTACGAATTTCTTCTTTTGATTGAAAGTGACGGTCTTTGAAGCGATGTCTGTGGTGTGGTTCTGTTTTCCCCCTTTTTTATGACCTAATTATAAGAATTGAATCTGATTTTTCCTTAACAGTAGGGAGCCCAGTCTGTATTGGGCTTTTGATTCTTTTGGATCTCATTTGTGGATGGACTTTTGAACTGTAGAAGTACTCAATCATTAATTTCTTTGTGGAAAATAGGGACTATGATAATGACAAAAGTGAAAGGCAAGAAGGTGTCCAACTATTCTACAAGAAAAATCACATAAACCAGACTTATGACTTTGTGAGTTACCATTTCTTCACAAAAAATCACGTTCATCTTTTTACTAATGTTATTTTCAACTCTTGCTTTGTTTATTTATTACCTGCAGGTAAAGAAAATGAGAGAAGCTTATGGGAAACTGGACAAGGTAGAGATGAGCATATGGGAATGTTGTGAGCTTCTCAACGATGTTGTCGATGAGAGTGACCCTGATTTAGATGAACCCCAAATTGAGCATCTTTTGCAAACTGCTGAAGCCATAAGAAAAGACTATCCTGATGAGGATTGGCTTCATCTTACTGGTCTCATTCATGGTATAATAATATGCTTCTTTAGTTAAACTTCTAGGTGTATTCATTCTTAACTAAATCTTATGTGTTCTTTGTAGATCTTGGAAAGGTTCTTCTCCATCCTAGTTTTGGGGAGCTTCCACAGTGGGCTGTCGTTGGTGAGTAAATCTGTTATTGAATCATTTAGAAAAGGATGTAATTATCGAAAGTCTCTGTTTCCAGGTGATACGTTCCCTGTCGGTTGTGCATTCGATAATTCTATCGTTCACCACAAGGTTGTTCAAGTTTACGATAACTGACCCTTTTTCGTAGTATTCAAGCTTATGTTTTTGTGTTCTTCAGTTTTTCAGTGAGAATCCCGACATTAATAATCCGGAATATAACACTAAACTTGGAGTATACAAGGAAGGTTGTGGCCTGGATAATGTTCTAATGTCTTGGGGGCATGATGATTATATGTATTTGGTAAACACTCGTAATGCGATAGAGTTTTCGATTCATTTTCCTCTTTTGAACAACTCCATTGCGTTTCGTCTTTCAGGCTGCTAAGGAAAATAACACCACATTGCCTTCTGCTGGTCTTTTCATCATCAGATATCACTCATTCTACGGTAACACAAACTAAGAACCTCATTTTTTTGTCTTAAAAGCTTTGAAATGATTAGATAACGATAATCTACGGTTGCAGCAATGCACACATCAGGGGCATACAAGTACCTGATGAACGAAGAGGACAAGGAGAATATCAAGTGGCTCCAAATCTTTAAGTAAAATCTCACACACACTACTTCATTTTTAAGTAAGCCAAATTTTGTAACTGTTGTGATTCATTTTTGCAGCAAATATGATTTGTACAGCAAAAGCAAAGTTCGTATAGATGTAGAGAAAGTGAAGCCTTATTACCTTTCTCTAATTAACAAGGTACATACTTGTCGATTAAAACTACCGAGACCGATTCCTTCGTATAAAACGTTGATGTTCATTGTATTTCGCAGTATTTTCCGGCCAAGTTGAGATGGTAAGAGGGGCTTGGAGATGAAAATATGGATGGGGAATAATCATTATTTTAGAATGTTTGTGTGTAGTTTGAGTTATCTTTTGATTCAATGTTGTTCAAGTCCATGTTGATGTAATAAAAGCTGCTATATTAACAACATTCTACTNTTTGTTTGGTTCAGCTTTTTTAAAATTGCGGTGTGGTGAGGTGTGGTGAGATGTGGTGAGGTGTAGTGAGATGTGGTGAGATATAATGATCGTGAATTTTTAAGTATGTTTGTTAAAATTACGATATTATGATCGTGATTTATGTAAAAATACTAATATATCCTTATATATATAAAATAATAAATATAATTATATTATAATTAATAGAAGTAAGGGTAAATGAGTCTTTTCCAAAATCACGATGAGGCCACAGCTGATTTTAACAGCTGTGATGATATCGTGATTTTTTAACGATTATCACATCGCAATTAACCTTATGTTTTGTACGCATTAAAAAAATCACGATTTCAATATCTCACCGCACCTCACTGTTATTTTAATTGGGGTACCAAATAAACTCAATACTTACTCAAGTCCACGTTGAATGCTTAATTTTGTTGACCGTGGAGGCAGGCCGGTTTTGAAAATCCAGTCCTAAATTCGATTTTATTGACTGGGCTATTGGGCTGTCTTTTATAAACAGACCAGCCCAAATGCATGAAAAATAATCATAAAACTACTCAATATATTTTAGAAGAAATTGAGTACTTAGGAATTAGGATTATATGGTGTGTACTGTGTAGTGTATAGGTCTATTATTCGAGTAGAATTAATCGAATTTGACTTATATGTATTCTTTTATATAATTGAATGAAAAAATGTATTCGAACATTATTAATATTAATAATTTTTATTAATATTAATGTTCATTTGTTTTTAAATCTATTTGTTTTGGTTTTCAATTCTATTTCATATTCATGAATAAAAATAAAAAATAAAAATAAAAAATAAAAAATAAAAAATACTCAAATTCAAACATTCAAGACACATGTAAATGTTTATTCAAACACATTTTGTTGTGCAAAAATCGTTCATATTCTATTTTGAATGAAAAAATACATATATAAATAGATCGAACAAAATATATCAATTAATTTCTTCATATTTCTTTCAAAATATATGAGAAAATAATGTATTTGATCCCCAAAATTTACATAAAATGACAAATTATGTCCTTAAACTTTTAAACGACAAATTTAGTCCTCAAAGTATAATATTTTGGCAACTTTAGTCCCTTAAATTTCATTAATTTGGCAAATAGGGATCTCAAAGTTGCAAAATCGATCACAAACTTTGATTTTGGTAATATCGGTCCTTAAAGTTTACATTACTTACAATTTTAGTCCCCGAAGTTTCGGAGATTTGGCAAAATTGATCCACAATTTGTGTAACGACGTTACCGTTAGAGCTTTTTGTTTATGAAGCAAATAAAATTTGTTTCGTCCCTCGTTCGTCTTAGTTTTGCAAATTTTGGAGACTCTTAACGACATTAGAAGCTAAAATTGCCACGTTTTGATAACTTTAAACACCAAATTTGCGTAATGTTATTTTGAATAACAATAATGTTAAACACGCAAAACTTTGAGACTTATTTTGTCAAAAAAATGATTTGGAGACAACTTTTGTCATTTCAAAACTTCGGGGATTGATTTTGGTAAAATATATAAAATTTGGGGATAAAATTTACGAGAATCCGAAACTTTTATGACCAAATTTACATTTCCCCCAAATATGTATTAAAGTTGACTTATAATGTAATGGAAACACCATATTTTGATGGCGTTAAATTACGGTATCTCCTTATATCGCCGTTAGTAGCAGTTACATGTCATTTTCTAGATATTAAATTGCCGTTAGTTTCCAATGAAACACTCCTGTCAGCAAAAGACAGCAGTTTTCTTTAAAAAACTTAATTAGCGTCACTGTCATCTTTAAGTTCACAAAATAAAATATTAAAAATTAAAAAATTAATTCCAGCTAGTTTGATAGAGACATTAATAATAATACAATATTATTTATTTAATCCCACACCGATATAATTGAGTTTTTAAATTATTGATTAACAGCTAGCGTATCCAGTGACTATGCACTCTTTATTTTCAAACTTTTCTTATTTTTTAATAAACTAAATTAAATAATTTGAGAACATTGCTTTGGTATCATGTGCATAATTATTTATCTAATTAACTTTATTCTTTATTATCTATAATATTTTAATGGAACACACAAAAGTAGTTTAATAGTACCAAACGTATAATATTACATAATTAATTTTATCTTACTTAATATAAAATTTAATATAACTGTACCTAATATTTTCCTGTGATATTTTGTAATTTTGACATTACAATCGCTTGACATGTTTCCCAAAATATTTTGAATTTTTAGAATATTCTTAATTGGCGTGGTATAAGAAGTGTGCATAGGTGTTCAATGTGTTGGTGAAGATATACGAAGCTGTTTTGACAAAATATCCACTGTAAAAGTGGGTATTTGCCAAAATACACTGCGGATAGGTGGTTTGGCAAATACCTACTTTTGTAGTGGGTATTTCAGTAAAAAAAGCAGATATACGGGTTGTTATAGTGTCTTTAGGAGCACACGGTCTAAAGTAATGCATTTTAAGTGTAAGTCCCGATAAAAGACATCAAGTCTCATTTTTGCGAAGAATTTACAACAAGTTTAGAAACTTGTGGGGAATTTGGCATTCCTAAGAAAATCACAAGGCTATTGAAGTGCACTAAAAAATCACGATGACACATATAGAGCTCGCGAAGAATTTGCACTTCACTGAAAACTCATGACAATTTTACACAATATGTCGTTAAAATTTTGCTTGGCCCAGGTTTGGAGAATTATCCCGACATGCAATATTTAAGTTAACTCATTTTCTCTTCGATGTATCATTTATATGGATATTTCATCAATCTATTGTATTATTGGAACTAAATTATTGTAAACCACCAAAGTAGATCTTCATTCTCCTAAATATGTAAAATCAAATATTATGTTTTCAACCTCGTAATTCTTTCCTTAATAAGCTCAATCGAATAAAGAATTAATTAAAATTATATAAATTGTATAATCTAATATATTCTAAAAATATTTTTTTAAGAAATTAGTATCCATACATACCAAATGTGTAAAATTATGATTGTTATGAAATAAATGAACTTTGATTAATAATATATTTAATTTTAGATATGGACATATTAATGATTAGTCAAAGAAGAAAGTTAGCACAATGATTGTACGTACACAAATATCTAGATGATAACATCACCTTATCATTGCGACTATTAAATTTTGAATTTAAAGGTACGCAAGTATAATATAATAATTAAATGATAAATTTTATATTTGTATTTCAAATTTCCAATATTCCTAATTTACATATTTCCTCTAAATTACGATAAATTAAGTATATCAATTTAATGGGTTTGTTTGGTTCAGTTTTTTTAAAATTGCGGTGTGGTGAGTTGTGGTGAGATATGATGATCGTGAATTTTTAAGTATGTTTGGTAAAATTGTGATATTATGATCATGATTTATGTAAAAATACTAATATACCCTTATATATATAAAATAATAAATATAATTATATTATAATTAATAGAAGTAAGGGTAAATGAGCCTTTTTCAAAATCACGATGAGGTCACAGTTGGTTTTAACAGCTGTGATGATATCGTGATTTTTTAACGATTATCACATCGCAATTAACCTTATGTTTTGTGCGCATTAAAAAAATCACGATTTCAACATCTCACCGCACATCATCGCTGTTTTAATTGGGATACCAAACAAACTCAATATTAATATAACTCGCTATTGATACATAATAATTGTATCGAGAATGATTTTTTTCTAAGTTTCAATTCAAATAATAATTATNACCCGCGTCTGCTCGGCAGGAATTGGCGTATCTCGGGGTTCAGCAGTATCCCGCTCCGGCTCAGAAGCTGCCGAATTCGAACCGGAAGAACCAGAAAAAGGATAAAAGCTAAAGCTTCCATCTGCATACGCACGATCTGGAGCAACAGCAGAATAGGTGAGGGCAGCGAAAACCCCAGATACATAATTTCTTGCCATTCCTTACAATAATATTCAAGATTGATATGAAACACTAAAATTGCAAATGTGTAAACTCAACACTTGAACATTTTCTTGGAGAACACGAAGCAGAGAATGGTCCGAGACGCCATTGCAGTTAAGCAACTAGTTTCAGGGTTTATGTAAGGGTTTTCTCTTGCGGCGGTGTACGAATTCAATTCGTTTAATGAAATTCCATTTTTCACCTTATATTTTAATAATATATGTGAAAATAATATAAATGTACACTTTATAATGAGAAAATTACGAGTTACAAAATGGCCCCTAATGTAAAAAATTCAATGTTTAGAAATTGCATATTAAGTATTAGAATTTTCAAAATTATTCAAAAATTATTGAATAATAGTGTTTTCGTCTTTTGTGTAAATATTTGACAATTTAAATGTTAATTTTAGTTTTTATTTTTCAAAGTTTTAAGGCACAATTATCATAGTAGGGGTGAGCATTCGGTACCGAATACCAAACTAAACAAAATATTAAAATACCGAATATCAAATTATCAACAAAACCGAATTCCGATTCTAATCCAATATTTTTTTGGTACCAAACCAAATTACCGAAATAATTAAAGTATTTCCTTATTGGTACTATTGTGGTCAAGAGATCAGAGGTATCAACAATTGTCTGATTCGCAATTAAACGAACTCGGTTTTAATTTGTTTAGATTGAGGGAATGATATGAAATGAAAAGCAAGTAATAATGCACACATCGATTTATCGTAGAGAACCCCTTGAGAAGAGGAAAAACCACATTACTAAGAGTTAGAAATGCTCTTAACTGATATATTAGTAAAACAATTCATGATACAAACAAATAAAGCTTATGAAAATGACTAAAGCAATAAGAAAACGCGAAAAGAGAAATGGGCAGAGTAACAGCCTATGTCGCGCATCCAAACGGTCATGTTGAGCTTACCTTCAAGCCTTGTATTTATAGAGGGGAAACATGCGTGGAAAGCACTCTGTGACCACATCTGACAATATCATTTTCTCTTGACAGAAAACGTGGATGAGATCGAGGCGCAGACAATGCGAATAGGCCCGGAGCGTGGGCAACATGTGTACGCCCGAAGTTAGTTGTGACTGTTTGGACCGATCCAGGAGATCAGTCCCCGAAGCGTGTGGCGTTGTCCGACTACAACCTTTGGTCCTGCAAGTTATATGGACCTTTGGGCCCTCATTAGTCATATAATCTTTTGGGCTGGTTATTTTGGATGGGTCAAGCTTAGGATATTGGGTCTCGTAAGTTCTTCCTTGTCCTGTGGGTTGGCCCGATATATCTGGACCTATACCGATTTGAGGTACCGGTTCACGTAGCCCTCATCAGGTACCAAAATATCAAAATTAAAAGTACATAGAAAAAATAATTAAGAACATCTAATGCATGTGTTAAATCAAGTACATAGAAAAAACTTATCTTGCTCGTATTGATGTTCTTCAATATCATCATTATGTAGTCCGTCCACGAAGCCAATCTTGAATGCATATAAGTGTCCACACTTTTCGAACTCAAATTTTTTTATAAGAATCAATGACTCGTTCACCTATTAGATATCAAAGTATCAAACAAATAGTCAAATATAATATCGTATCACCAAAATAACCATTAAATAAAAATACTTAAAATATTTATCGGTGATAAATGCAAATTCAGAAGCAATTGTGGATATTGACATGACGATAATATCACGAGTCATTTGAGCAAGTATGAGAAACATCATACGAATGAGTTTACAATATGTCAAGATATCAAATTTCGATATCAATAATTTAAAGACCATGACTCATTTAAAAATTTTAAAATATATAAATATTTTATTAATTAATTTGATATTCGGTATATACCGAATTTTTATTCTTTTTACCGAATACCAAACCAAATTTCATAATTTCATAAAATTAAATAACAAACTGAATACCATATACCGAATACATAATATCAAATACCGAAATAACAAAATTTTGGTACGATATTTGGTATTCCAAAGTTTTTGCTTATCCATAATCACACTTTTTAAGGTTATGAGTTCAAATACAAAATATGGATACATTAAAAACATTAATTAATGTTAGAGTCAAATCCTAAGTCAACCATATAATTCTTAAATTTTGAGACATATGTGTTTGCAATTTAAAAAAATTGTAGATCAATAACACTCATTATATAAAGTTTAGAGTTTTGCATTCAATTTACAAACTTTAAAAATATTATATTTACAATATTTTAAAGTTCGAGTGATATTAACAAACACCACTGATATTATAATTAAATATAATAATGATTAACGGAAAATAAAAATTATAATTAAATTATGAATAAAAATGGAATTTTTTTTTTAAATATTTGAGCTTTTTTACATAATAATACTAATGTTTTGATAGAAAATCTAGTATTATTGTTCTTCTAATTTATGATTATTGAGATTTCAAATTTATAAATTTAACTTGTCCTATTGCCTATTGAACACTTTACAATTATCGTGTTCCCCTTCTCATTTTTGACGTTTTAAATATCCACGTAGTATGTGGATACTTTGGTGTACGAACTGCCACCATTTGGTTTTGATATTAGTAGAGATGTTGGCACGTCTTCATGAAAATTAGTTGATCTCAATATTTGTTTTGTTCGAACTGGTTTCACGGATATCCAAGCTATCAAAATTTAGCCATATCATATGACTTTCTATTTCGAATCAAATACGGTTTTCATCATATAAGATCCGATCCGATCATTTATTCATAAATATATAATATTTGTATTAAGCTTATTTTAAATATCAATAAAAATACATTTTTTGTTTGTAATTAAGCTTTTTATTTCTCTTTTGGAATATTATGTGTTAGTGCACGTGTCTTGATTGCATGAGAACATATTGTACAATTACACCACATTTAAGTTTTATATTCTAATTCTAATTCTAATTCTAATTCTAATTCTAAAGAGAATGTAAAAATACATTACTAGGTGTAATAAAGGTCAAATGACCTAGTAGAACTATTTGTATTTAAAATACATTTAAAATAGCATACATTTTTGTATTCTATAAATACATTTTAATATTTCATTTAAAAATTCATTACATTTTATAATTCCTGTAGAAATATAAGTTTTATTCCCGTGTAAAAAACATATATATAGGAAAAATCTCATTTTAATTCCTCAAATTTGCTTCAAAATTAATTTTAGTTATTTAATTCAAATAAATTCAAACCCTTCAAATTTAATATACTATTAATTTTAATCCAAAATTACTAAAGTAACCTTAATCTCAAATAAGTATAGTAATTATGGTTATATTAAAAGTTTCACTATTTACAAGCCAATACTACAAATTTTGGATTCTATACTAATGCAAAATAATTATAGAATCAGAATGTAAAATTAGAATCTACGTAGCGTTCTGTATAAATATATATTAAATTATAAAATATAAAAACGTTCTGGATAAATATAGAATGTGAATTGAGTTAANCACTCATATATATTTAATTATATATTTATCAAATCATAATATATTTTTGAATATTTGGGTAGATGGGCGAGGCCATAATAATAACAATATATAAAGAAAAAAATATTGGAGGTTTCTCGATACCTAGGGTAATTCTATAGTAGTGTAATTTATTTGTATTCTTTTTCATTTAATCTTCTAATTGTTATTCATATTTATTTGATCTTTTGATTTGATGTTGTTATGCATTAATATGATACTACAAAGTTCTATATATTAAAATGTGACGTTTTTAGTAAATGATAAAGCATTTATTTGTTGTATTTGAAATATTTTTTTAACATATTTGTTACATTTTAATCATACTATTAAGAGTAAAAATTTACTATTTATTATTTTGAGTTTTAGTGGGTGAAAACTGCTAGTATTCGATTGCCGTAATGAGAAAAAAGAGAATTATACGTGAGAAACCCGAGAATCAAGAGGAAAACCCACGGGGCACCAAACCCATAAATATTTTCACTATGAAGATGAGTTTAACAAGCAGAGGAAAGAGTTTGTCCTTCCTCGGTGTCTTCTGCTCTTTTTATGACATCATCAACCATGTCCGCTCGGAAACTTCATTCTCTCTTCCATATCAGCTTTCTCTCTGTACACATCATTATTCTTTAATTTTATAAAAAACTTACATATCATCCATACAACCATGTCCGGATATTTATAATTTTTAAATTTATTTTTTTACACATCAAATAAATTAGAATCATAATATTATCGATAAAAATCATTATAAAAATTTCTATTTTATAATTATTTAAATTTCTTTAAAAAAATAAAAACAAATGAAAGAGAGTATCATGCTCAAGACACTCTCTTTCCTCTCAACTTTTCGGATAGTCTAAGATGGACTCCAGTTGGACGTCTAGTCAGACTGGGCGCCCAAGGTTAGAGATGACCTTATAGGGGCGATGTACAATTTAAAAATACTAAATCTAATCGTAATATTTCTCTTGTCTTATCAGCCGTCATCGAGCTGATTTATACGACTTTTGTTGTCTAAAAGTCTTGGTGGCACAACCATTGTTGACATGAGCTACCGACCGTGTCGATCGTTCTCGTATATTACCGATCGTATGTTTGATGACCCCGATCGGTTGTGACGAACGCCTGGCTTGGCCTCGGGGCAGATGCCGATCGGATATAGCTGAGAATCTATACCAATCGACATATGACCCGTTATCATAGTTCATGTATTAACACATACTATTTTATTTCTGGTTATTTAATTTTTTTTAGTTTTCGGCATATTTATATTTTTGATAGAATGAGTACAATACGAGTTAACAAAGATGATGCTTATGATGGATCAAAATCACTTACATTTAATAATGCTTTATGAAATTATTAAATTATTTTAGCATTTTTTAAATATATATATTGATATTTTATTTATTTTTATAAAAATAAAATGAATGGATTAGATTGTATTTCACTTACTTTGGTTTGGTTTACTAATTTCGTTTTGATTTGGATGTAATAACAACTACTAACCAAACCCAACCTGCACGATTGAAACGTCTAATCATTAATCATTATTTATATAAACTTTTATACTGATAATATATCATGATATTTATTATTTTATAATATGGGAATAATTAAAAATGATTATTATGCTAATTATAATCAAAATCCACTCTAATTACCGGGACTGTGCGATGCTAATGTACTAGTTACTAATGTGAACTTTGTTACATTTTTTATATAATAAGGCTATGTTTTATATGCATTCTTAAAATGCATTTTAATGTTAGAATGCATTATTACAGTTTTTACAGAACACTACAGCATTTACATTTTGATTATAAACAGAATGCATTTTCAAATTATTATTTGAATGCAAAATATGGTAGGAGGTAGGATCTGGAAATTAGAATGCATTCTCGTTATTTAAATTATAAATATATTATCTAAAAAATCATATTTTCTTTCACCTTCAACAATCTCACATTTACATTCGATATATTTGTAAGTTATCCATTCTCATGTATCTTTAACGTGCAAATATAACCATACATAATTTCTTTCGTCATGTAGATACTAGCGTCGATGAGTATAATTTGGATAAATCCAATTTTATACAGAATATTATTCTTGTTATGCAATTCAATTTATCAATTACAGAACACTTAATGTATTCTTGATTTATAATCACATTCTGAAAACACATTCTCAAATTGCATTTCTAGTTTTCAAAACGCATGCAGAATATAGCCTAAATAATTCATATTTGAGAACTTTGTCTCTTAGCATATAGTTGTTATTTAGTCTAAACGAGCTAAGTTTGATATGTTTGCGTTCGTTTATATTACAATTAGAACTGAAAACATTTTAAAATTGTTCATATTTCGAAAATTTTGTCCATGTTCGTATGTTTTTGTGATCATTCATATTTATGTTCGTTTGGATTTTGACGTGTTAATGTTGTATTCGGGTTTGTATTCATATCCATTCATAGAGTAGTGCATAAATAGTGCAAAAAATAATCAAATTCTTATCCAAATAAAGCACGAACATGTTCATATTTATTCAAATTTTTATCCATTATTATTTTGTTATTCGAACATTTTTCATATTTTAATTTAAATAAATAAATACAAATACAATCGAGAAGACGAGAATTACATAAACGCCGTATTAAGTAGCATATATGAATATTGAATTTAGTGAAATTCGTTAATGGCAACTTGAAAAACAGTGAGCAGTGCATTTATAATAAATTAAATCAGGTGGCTTGTAGAAAAATATACACTAACTTTCATTTTCCTTTAAATACCCTTTTACTGTTACTATTTCCTTCACCACTTTACATCCCGCCATTTTTTCTTAAGGTTAGATATTTGTATTTTTGTAAGGTTATAATTATAATTATTTTATTTACATTGTTTCACTACTCCCTAAAAACCACTCGTATAGTATATTGGAAATTTTAGGTGTACTGGTTTTGATCGATATTTAAACAAAATATCGATTAGTACGAGTTTTAACGGGTCGAGTTAGATCTAATTTGTTTGATTTGAAAAAAAAAATGAATTTTGAAGAAATTTTTTTTTTTTTTAAATAAGAACAATATAAATTAAAAATTATAAATGTTAATAATTTAATTTATTTTATTATTACATGGTATAACTATGTATAAATAAGTTATATATTCCTATCACTACCCATGTGGGCGGTTTATAAATATACACGTGACATATCAGTTATATTTATATTTGTAGTATTTGATATTATTTATACTTGTCTAATTATCTATAGCAATATAATCGGTATAACAAAGATATACCCATTATAAGATTAAGAATATGTAAATATATAGCATATTAGTTCATTAATATTTAAATATAAATATGATTATTTTTTTCTAAAGATATTTTTTGGTATTTCTCTCAAACTTTTGGTAAGTAAAGGGATAATTCTTTTTATATTATTGCTTTTGATATTTTTAAAATAAATTTAAAAAGATTTATAATCCTGGAATACATTAATAATTAATAAAGAATATATAAATAATTTTTTTATATAACAGAGTTAATGACGAAAATACCCCTTGAGGAGTGTTCCTAGTTTTTTTTGTCTAAGTAGATTTGGTCTCAATAGTTTATAATGATATATTTAATTCATCAATTTTAAATTTGGCAAATTTTGTTATCCAATTTTACATTTGACAAATTATGTCCTCGAATTTTATTTTAGCTTAAGATCTTATTTCAAAATTGAAAAACTTTGAGATCAATTATATCATATACATATATAATACGATTTTGTTATTTTCATCATTTGTGCATCACCATTACTACAATTATAAAAATTTATGATCAAAATTATCAAATTCATGAAATAAGAAGACCAAATTTGTGGTTAGTCTTTTTAATATTATTTCTTTAGATATTTTTAAATGAAAATCGAAAAGATTTTTAACATGGAATACATTAATTATTAAAAATATTTTACAATACTGATAAACAGATGAAAATACCCCTTGAGTGTTTTCCGTCAATTAGGTCATCTCCAATCTTGTCCGTTCGATAACTTAATTCTCTCATCTACATAAGCTTTCTCTCTGTACATATTTTTATTATTTATTTTTATATATAACTTTCTCACATCCATACAACAATATCCGAACAATTATAATTTTATTTTTATTATATATAATTGTTTTTCATGTAAATATTAATTATTTATCATGATATTCTTGTTGTATGACTCATCTTTTTTATGTTGAATTGATAGTTGTTTTTTTACGAGTGTAGATATTTTAGAAATTTGGTTATTTTGTTATTGTGTTTTTAAACTAAAAGTGTAATCGATCATGTTAAAAACCAAAATAATGTGTCGACTAGAACCACTAACTAAATACTAAACCGAATAAAATCAACGATTAGTTAATTCGATTTTAGTAAGTAAAATAAAAAATAAAAATCGATTAACCGAATCGAATAAATCAGTAAATCGATCATTTTCGTATAACTAATATCAATAAATTGTAATATATAAAATACATATATTTATGTATTGTAAATTTGTATATTTTAATAATTATTTTAGTTTTAAAATTTTTTTTATATATTTGAGGAAAGAGGATGGCCTTATGACATCAACTTAAGAATATAAGACTTAGCAGCCATGTTTTTGAACAGAACAGAAAGCAAGGAGAAAAATGGACGCCATTCAAGGTGCAGAAATGGTGGAGAAGAACAAAGAAGAGATTTCAGAGATACCAGAAACATCACCAAAATCCATTCCTTCATGGAAAGAGCAAATAACAATGAGAGGAATATTCGCAAGTGTAATAATAGGAACAATTTACAGTATCGTAGCAATGAAGCTTGTTCTTACAACAGGACTTGTTCCCAGCCTCGGTGTCTCCGTCGCGCTTCTGGGTTTCGTTATAATGAAAGCTTGGACAAAGATTCTTAACAAGATGAATATTGTCACGACGCCATTTACCCGACAGGAGAATACAATTATTCAAACATGCTCTGTTGCTTGTTATTCCATTGCTCTCGGAGGTAATTTTAATCCTAAACCTAACCCTAATTAAGTTTATGTTGTTTTTTTGCTGTGTTTTTATGGGATTTTGATTAGGTGGATTTGGGTCTTATTTGTTGGCTTTGAGCAAGAAAACTTACGAGCTTGTAGGAGAAAACACTGAAGGGAATTCACCTGGAAGTTATAAGGATCCTGGGCTTGATTGGATGATTCCTTTTCTTTTTGCTATAAGTTTTGTTGGGATTTTAACTATAGTTCCTCTAAGAAAGGTAAGTTAAAAGATTTACAAGTTGATTCGGTTCGATTTCGGTGTTCATAAACGGGTGATGTTTGTAGCCCACAGCCCCAACTTACGGGATGTGAAAAGCGAATATCCTCCAAGTTACAAAATTGCAAATATAGTACATTTTTTGAGCAAAAATATGCATTTGCAGTCCTCAAACTTCAATTAAATGCACATAAGACATCTCAAGTTTCCAATAACATTTATAATTGTCACTTTAATGAACTCGTAAATTTTTAATATTTTATGCACAATTCTCGAACATCAAGGTAAATTTTGTATAATTTTTCAAACGGATCTTATTTGTGTACTTTGTGAGGGGTTTTCAAATGGTTTTCAACTCACGAAAAATCGGTGCTAGAATGTGAGAGGTCAAAATCAAACAGTATTGATAACTTTAGGTGTCATTCTTGCAATTTCGTAAGTTTGAGGACATGCTCTTTATACTATACAGCTCGTAAGTTGGGGGTTAATTATGCAATTTTCTCGTTCATAAACTTATATGTCATCTTATCATCAGATCTTGATTATAGACTTGAAGTTAAGATTTCCTAGTGGAACAGCTACTGCTATTCTTATAAATGGATTTCATACGAACAAAGAAGACGATTCGTCGAAGTAAGAGCTAG
The DNA here is from genome assembly GCA_009725065.1 of Utricularia reniformis. Lineage (NCBI taxonomy): Eukaryota > Viridiplantae > Streptophyta > Magnoliopsida > Lamiales > Lentibulariaceae > Utricularia > Utricularia reniformis. Next base: position 147,488 of record RWGZ01000944.1, read on the forward strand.
TTTATAAGTGAAGTGATATCGTTAATAATCGTTTTATTCATCAGGGAACAGGTTAATGGATTCTTGAAGGTATTTTCATTGAGTTTCTTATGGGGATTCTTTCAATGGTTTTATTCGGGTGGAACGAAATGCGGATTCGTCAACTTCCCGTTATTCGGATTGAAAGCATGGAAACAAACGTACTTTACATATCTTAAGACTGTTTCTTTATACTTATGATCAACAACAAGTAGTTAACTTAACACAAAACCAATGATATTTGCAGATTTTACTTCGATTTCAACCCGACTTACATCGGAGCCGGCATGATTTGCCCGCATCTTGTGAACATGTCTGTACTTTTAGGAGCAATTCTTTCTTGGGGGATAATGTGGCCGCTTATACGCAACGAGAAAGGACATTGGTACGATCGAAATGTCCCCGAAAGTAGCATGAAAAGTTTAACCGGTTACGAGGTATTTCGTTTAAACTTCAAACATTTTGTTTGATGTTAGAAAAGTGATCAAATCCTTCTTGTCTTTACACAGGTATTCATTGCAATATCTCTTATTCTCAGTGATGGACTTTACACTTTCATCAAGGTCTTATACCTCACTATAAGGAACATTTACATTACATTCAACAAGAAGAATCACATACTCGGTACGGTAATTCGATTGTTTTTACTTTATTGAAACATTGTTACACATCGGTTGTGGAAATACAAATGTTCTAGTTTATAAGATGAGTGATATCATAAGTAATTGGTTTAGCCCAAGCTTTTTCAATGTGATTCACTTCTCTTATAAACTGAGCTACACGGATACTCTCCCAACCCTTTGAATCATGAATTTCTATATGGTATCGGTGTTGTAGAGTTAGTTTCGGGCGGTTCCGTACAGGTTTAGACAGAAAAAACTTTGGTAGAAAAGTGTATCGGTCTTAGACAACAAAAATAGATCGACCTATGATTCGAACACTACCGAATATTACCAAGTATATTGAATCAAGTCTGAACAGGGCCAAGGACTCTTCACTTGAAGAGGAGTTTTGAAACGTTGTCCCACATCGATTGTGGTAATACAAATGTTCTAGTTTATAGGAGCAGTGATATCATAAGTGATTAACTTGACCCAAACTTTTTTAACGTGATTCACTTCTCTTATAAACTAAGCTACACGGACACTTTCCCAACCCTTTGAATCATGAATTTCTATATACTTAACACTTTACGAGTTTTTTTCAATATTCGCAGATGAAAAGGAACTCACCCTTGAAGATATAGAACAAAACCAAGTCTTCATGAAGGAGAGTATCCCTACATGGATCGCATGTGTTTCATACTTATTACTCTCCATAATTGCGATCATCGTAATCCCGACAATGTTCCTGGAGCTCAAATGGTATTACGCCCTCGTCGGGTACGTAATAACTCCAGCTCTATGCTTCTGCAATGCATATGGAGCAGGATTAACTAACATGAGCATGTCCGCAAACTATGGTAAAGTTGCTCTATTTGTAATAGCAGCAATGACAGGAAAACATAACGGAGTCGTAGCCGGGCTAATCGGGTGCAGTCTCGTAAAATCAATCGTTTCTTCGGCTACCGAACTTATGCATGATTTCAAAACAGGACAACTTACACTAACATCACCAAGATCAATGGCTATAAGTCAAATTATAGGTACATTACTCGGATGCTTCATCGGTCCACTAACGTTCTTCTTATTTTGGAAATCTTTCGATATCGGGAACCCGAACGGGATCTATAAAGCACCTTATGCATTAATATATAGAAACATAGCTGTTCTTGCAGTTGAAGGCTTTTCAGCTTTACCTGGACATTGTTTAGAGTTATGTTATGGATTTGCTGCTTTTGCTGTGTTGATTAATGTTATTAGAGATGTTTTACCGAAGAAATACGGGAAATTTATACCGATTCCGATGGCTATGGCGATTCCGTTTCTCGTTGGAGCTTATTTTTCGATTGATATGGCGTTAGGGAGTTTTGTGGTGTTTTTTATGGAGATGAAAGATAAGAATAAGGGGAAGTTAATGGTTCCTGTTATTGCTTCGGGTTTGATTTGTGGTGAAGGATTATGGACACTTCCTTCTTCTATTTTGGCTCTTGCTAAGATTAATCCTCCTATTTGTATGAGTTTTTCACGTAGTATTACTTCGTAGATATTTTCAAATTAAAGTTATGTATATTATTTATAATAATGAGAAAATTACGATGTTCGTATTTAAAATAGTGTAAATGTAATGTCAAAAAGTATAGAAATTGTTCATTTAGCATTTGAAGTTTCAAAATCGTTCAAGAATGACAATACAATAAATATTAATAGTGTTTTTGATAATTTATTTATTATTTTTAGTTTTTTCAATGTTTGAAGGCATGGTTACATTTTTAAAGATTAAGAAATCAAATATAAAAAATGGGTGAAATTTAGAACATTAATGAGTATTCGAGTCAAATATAAATGGTTTTAAAATTTGGAGAATATAATGTTTAAAATCTTAAAAAGTTCAGGGATCAATCATTTCATTATATTAACTTTGATGGTTTTACATGCAATTTATAAATTTTATCACATCTTATTTACGCTATTTTAAATTTTGGGGCAACTCACAAACATTACTCCTATAATAATACTATGCTATCATAATATTTAGTTTTTACACTTACATAAATTGTAAAATTGAAAATATTAAAAAAAATAAGAAATATAAAAAAAATGTTTTCATCAATTACTATGTTTGATATCTTGACTCATAATTAGTATAAGATTTCTCATAAAATTCTTGATTCTTATAGAAATTCTTTTAGTTCAAAAAATGTTGAGGCATTTATATACACTAAAGATCGATTTCGTAAACTACATTTTATGATATTGATAAAGATCAATACGAGCAATATAAGTTTAAGAATGATAATTCAGATTCCATATGAATAAACTATTAATTTCTCATTTATTTTATAATAATTATTTCCTATTTGATTTCAAAATTTTCATAACATTTTACACTTATATTGGAATATAAACTTGAAGATTGAATATTGTTATATTATATAGATACAACAATATGATCAATGACTCAATCATTGTATTTTTAAGAAATTTTTCTATGTATTTGATTTAAGACATACATGATGTTGTGGTTAAAAAATCAGGGGTACCTAGGTACCAACAGTCGTCCGATTCGTTACAATACGAACTTGGTTTTAATTTATTTGAAATAGGGGAAACGATTAGGAAATAAAAATGAAATAAACACAACAAATTTAGAGTGAAAAATCTTTGGAAAATGGGAAAAAACCACTTGACTAAGAGTTGAAATTGCTTTTAACCAATTCCTTAATAGAACAGTTTATTACAAACGAGAAGGCTAAAGAAAATGACGAGGTAAAGAAAACGCAGAGAATTTTGGCAGAGTAACAGCCTATTCTTACATGTCCCAAAAAAGTCATCATTATTCCGTCGTCAAGCCTTGTATTTATAGAGCTGAAATTGCGTGTAATCTACGTCATGCAACCGTCTCTGACAAGGTTGTTGGAGGTTGTTTTCACACGCTGAAAAACGTGGATGGGACCGAAGCCCAATCTGCGTTATCAGGACTGAAGCGTGGAAGACACGGTTGAGCTCGGAGCGCAAGACATGTGGGTTGTAACCGTCTTGACCTATCCATTGGATCGCTCTCTGAAGCAACGGGCTATATGCATTATTGATCTTTGGTCCCCGATCACTGAGTATGGGCTTTTGGGTCAAGTGAGTTCTTGGGTCCATCTATCCTTGTCGGGTTGAACGTTTATTGGAAGTTGGATCTAGGGCCTTCAGGTTCGGCTTCCGTCACTTGGGTCGGCCTAGCGAGGCTTGGGTCTAACCTGGTTCTGGGTACCGGGATCCGAAGGTTTCATCACATTATATGTTTATGATTATTTTTTAGGTGCTTTAATTTCGGTATTTTGGTACCAATAATGAAATTCCGAAATTATTTCGATATTTCATTTCGGTACCAAAAGAATATTGGATTGGAATCGGTATTCGATTTTGTTGATAATTTGGTATTCGGTATTTCAATATTTTGTTTTGTTTAGTATTTGGTACCGAATGCTCACCCCTATCGGTAAGAAATTTCATTTTTAAACATTAGTATAATATTAAGTTTTTAGAATATTAAAAATATACAAAAAGTAAATTTTGAAAATTATAAAGCCAACAACCAAGATTTGGGGTGCAAGTCTATTTTGAATGTATTTAAATAGGAAACATATCATTTTAATTCTTTAAATTTGCTTTAATATCAATTGTAATCGTTTTATTTAAATTAAAATTTTCAAATTTAATAAATTATCAATTTAAATTTAAAATTAATAAAATATCCTTAAATTAAACAATTTTGATTAAATTAAATTTCAAAACAAATGTTTTAAATTTTATCGCAAATTTTTTATTTATACTAAATATAGTTTTAAATACTGCTAAGTACTAACCATGGCGATTCTCGGAGTTAAATCTCAGCTTTGCCAAACTAGTGCTTGCAGCAATGCTATGGCTTTTTTGCAATGAACTTGGCAAGAGATGTGATCCACAGAAGTTCAGTAAATAAAAAAACGCTCTACCATTTCTAATCAGAGAAAACTTCGCCATGGCATAATGGGTTTGGGGAATTTGATGGTTTTTGCAGTTGGTTCAGGCTTGATTTGCAGAGATGCTCTGTAGATTCCCCAATTCGTAAATGATCATAGCCAGGAAATCGATTCTAATCCCATTCCCCACCTTTAAAAATGATTTCGCTGATTACAATCTACAAATGGCGGCTGTAGGCTTTTCTGGGTTTTCAAGCAGTGAGCTTGTTCTTCAATGGGATTCAATTTCACGACACAAGATGCTAAAGAAAGATGGAAAATCAATCTGGGAAAAGGGAATCAAAGAGGAGATTGTAGAAATCAAACGAGATGAGATTCTGATTTAGGGTTTCTTTATGGAGATAGAACAAATTCTTCATACGCTGTCACTGTGATCTTGATCACGATCGTCGTTATTATTGCTTTCCCAAGAAAGTAAGTGAGAAGGAAAATGTTTAAATTCAACACCCGAATGAGGTAAATTNTGCGCTGACTGCGGCTTCTAACACGGCCAAATACAACCCCAAGGGTTCGTGGCACGTCGGGCTCACCATGACAGGAGGAGTGCTCAAATAAGTCTTCAAGTCGGAAAATGCCCGATTGCACTCCTCGGTCCAGCCAAGATGGCTAGCTTTTCTCAATGTCTTGAAAAATGGTAGAGCCCGGTCAGTGGATCTAGAAATAAACCTGCTCAATGCCGCCAATCGGCCAGTCAGCCTTTGGAATTCTCGTTTGTTTCTCGGATGCTGCATATCAATAATAGCCTGGACTTTCTCCGGATTAACCTCAATGTCTTTCTTAGAAAAGTAATATCCAAGGAATTTGCCACTTCGAATCCCGAAGCAACACTTGTTTGGATTTAGTTTGAGTTTATATTTACGGCATACTTCGAAACAGCGAGACAAGTAAGGTATGTGATCTTCATCATTCATAGATTTGACAATCATATCATCAACATATACTTCCATAATATGGCCTATCAACTCCCTAAAGATCTTGTTAACCAGCCTTTGGTATAATGCTCCGGCGTTCTTTAAGCCAAACGGCATAACTTCGTAGCAGTAAACACTGTCTTCTGTCATGAATAATGACTTCTTTTGATCTTCTTTAGCAAAGAAGATCTGATGGTACCCGGAGTAAGCGTCAATGGTACTCATTATGGTGCTGCCCGCCACAGCATCCACCAATCGGTCAATATGCGGCAGTGGGAAAGGGTCCGACTCACAACTCTTGTTGACGTCGGTAAAATACACGCACATCCTCCACTTCCCATCTGCCTTGGAGACTACCACTGGGTTCACGATTCAATCAGTGTAGTGAATCTCCCTGATGAAGCCCGATCGCAACAACCTGTTCACCTTTACCAGGATGATCTCAATCTTCTCAGGAGAATAGCGTCTCCTCTTTTGCCTTATAGGCTTGGTTCCAGGTTCGATGTTGATCCGATGCTCACTTTCGGATCGGTCAATTCCCGGAACATCATCCGGGGTCAAAGCAAAGATGTCCACATTGCTTTTCAGCAAGCGAACCAGCTCTTCTTCGAAGGTTGGGGCCAGATGTGCCCCGATGCGAGTAGTCTTGGTTGAGTCGTCCTCAACCAAGTTGATAAGCTTGAACCCAACGGGTTCCATAGCTTGCCTCGGGTGCGGGGGCTCTTCGAGCAAATCCACCCGAGCTCTCTTGATGAGTGCCAAGGTTCGGCACGAGCTCATGTAGCACTGTCTTGCTACTTTCTGGTTCCCCTTAACAGAAATCACTCCATAAGTGGAGGGGAACTTGAGCATCATATGGTACGTAGAAGGGACCGCCTCAAACTTACTGAAGCCGGTCCATCCAATGATAGCGTTGGAAGCCAGATCGACTTCAACGACTATGAACTCTAGGGTCTCCGACCGGTCCCTGCCTGGTTCTCCTAGCGTGACTGGGAAAAGAATTTTCCCGCACGGGATAACACTTCTCTGGTCGAACGACCAGAGGGTAATGTTGGCAATTGGGAGATCATGGGCCGTGGCTCCTAGCATCTCCGCCACTTCACGCTTTATCAGGTTGCATGAAGCACAAGTGTCCACCTGAATCCTATGGACCCGTCGATCGGCAATAACTCCAGTGATGATAAGAAGATCATCACATGGATCGGTGACCCCTTCCCGATCGGTTGCGGTAAAAATGATTTCTCCCTCAAAGGTTGAGGACCGCTCAGCCGATTAGTACTTGACCAGCGCCACAGATTCGGAGCTTTCTGGAAACTCCTCACGCGCTGCTCTTTTTCGGTCCTTGACCGACTCATTAATCCTTATTCCGCCGGAGATAACATAAATATCTCCGGCGACCTCTCTCTCCCTGGGCAACTCCTCATTTGGGGGAGGTTGGGTGCCCAGTTCGGCAGGTGTGGGAGCTGGCTGCTCCCTCCGGTCTCCTTCATTTCGCGGGGCCCTGCCGCCATTGCCCCGCCATCTCCTCCTTTGGCCCTGGCCACGGTTCTCTTGACCGTGCTGGCCTCTATCCTGTTCGGGTTGGGGAGATCTTCGGTCTCCCGCCCGGTCGTTGTAATGTCGGGGCTCACCCCAATTATCTCTTCCCCTTGGCCTGTGTCGATCGTCACCTTGATGGCCCGCTCGGGGGGATTCAACCCGCTTGCCCCTCCGATCATCATGATTGGGCTTTTCCTTATTCATCGCCGCTACTGTCTCTTGCAGTAGCGGGCATTTCAGTGTCGGGTAATCGCGGTTGTGATGCAACTCGCAATAAACCCGATTGTCCTCCTTCTTCGGAGGAACGATTTTTTCAGCCACATCCGCAACTTCTCGCGGCTGTTTCTTAGGGTAGGATAACCCTATGGTCACCTGCGGGATCAGAATTCCCGCCAGGCTTTCGATATCCCGCTCCCAGCGCTTCATCCACCTTGATGTACTTGTTGATTTTCTGAATGAGTTTCCCCAAGGTGGATGGTGGACTCTTCACAAAGCTGGCCGAAAGGCCACAAGGTCCCAAGACCTGTTGCAAGATATCGATTTTGTCGCGGAGCTCCAACTTGATACCCCGGATAGTTCAATTGAACTTCTCTATAAAAGAGCGGAGACTCATCTTCGCCGGGATATACTTCATGTCATATAGTTCCTGCCTGCTACGAGGCGGTCCTACATTTGGAGCAAACTGCTATGAGAAAGCCAGGATGAATCCGCCATACGACTGTATGGATCGGGCTGGCAAGTTCTTGAACCAGGTCCGGGCATCGCCCTGCAACCCTGCGCGAAGATGGGGCACTTCAATGAGTCAGAGGCCCGAACGGTCCCCATCCTCAGCTCGAAATCTGCGACGTGATCGATCGGATCACCGTCGCCTTGGAATACTGGTAACCCTTCGGGGTTACGATAGTATCGATCGGGGACTGCCGCCCAGATCTCTTCAGAAAATGGGAGCATCAAATCTCCCAGTGCGGCGGAGACACCTCCAGATTGTTGGAATGACTCCTGGGCCACATGCAGATTGTGCCACCAGTCATCATTCTTGCTCCGCCTAATCGGGGCATCCATGGCCCGATCAAAGAGTTCAGGATTACGCTCCAGATTAGGACCGCAATCCCTCTGCGTTCGCAGGGTCTCCAACTCCCTGGTAAGCTCGTCGATGCGTCTCTGCATCTGTTCATGATCCATCCCAAGAACGGGAGTTGGAGTTCTAACTGGAGGAGGCAGAGTAGATTGGTATCTCGGCCTCCTCATTGTTATTCCGTGCCTGATAATCTCCTCTTCATCGGAGCTCGGCGCTTCTGGGTCGCTATCGTACCCTCTATTGGCTGGAACAGGGCTTGTGATAGCCGGTAGTTCTGTTCCACTCCTCTCCGACGTAACTTACAGTATAACTTTCCTAACAACAGCTTCCAGGTCCTATAAAAAGAACGTTGAAGCTGGAATGCTGCTGGGAAGCGTGTCACTATCGTTCGTCGAAGTTGCAGTTGCCATGCCTTTGATTATCCTATCCCATGTAAAGACCTCAAATGGGGATTTAAAACTCGTCCTCACGGACGGCGCCAAACTGTTGTGGTTCAAAAACTGGGGGTGTCAATAGTCGACCGGTTCGTTGCAAGACGAACTCTATTTTTATTTGTTTGATGTGTGGAGAACGATTATGAATCAAAGGTGAAAAGACGCACGGATTTTAGAGTGGAAAACCTCGAAACCGAGGAAAAAACCACTTGACTAAGGGCTAAAGGAAGTGCCCTTAGTCGGTTCAATGAACACAATAATGGTTATACAAGTCATGTTTGTTCGTTAGACAATAAAGAGAATGAGAAGAATCGAAAATAAATCGAAAGAGACTTCTCTATACGAAAGCTCCAAGGAGAAAACGGAAGAAGATTCTTTTCTCACACTCTAAGTGTCATTTTTATACTCCCACTGTACTGTGTACAGTAGGGTGTCGTTTTGTGCCTGTCCTTTGTAGTTAGGTCGGATAATTTCAGGCGGAACAGCCGCCGGAAACGGCTTCACAGAGCTGCATGGCACTAGACCTTTCGGCGCTACTAGCCGGCTACTCTCTGGCCACTGGTGGCTCGTACGCCTTCGCCGGACCACGCTTCTGACAGGGCTGTCGAGGGTTGTCGTTGCATGGGATGAGTGAGAATGGCCCGAAGCAACGCCTGTAATATGTGGACCGATCGGTCCGGGCGTGTGCGAGATGCTGGGCCCTAGACATCGGGACCGATAGCCATAAACGATCGATCGGGCCACAGGATCTGGATGAGCCATTCACTCACGTGGGCTGGCTCTTGGCCTCCAAGTTCGGCTTACGTTGTTTGGGCTTCTCTGGCCAAGCTTGGCCCTGACCCTGTCTGGGGTACCGGGTTCCGGGGATCTCATCACTAAAGTTTTGTCTTATTTAAACCTATGTTACCAGGATTCTTTATTTTTACAGAAAGTTACGAATCGGATTCTCTAGGATTCACGATTCTCTTCCGATTCTACGATTTTCGAATCGTGTTAAATGAGAAGGCAAAATTCAAAAAATAAATAAGAAATCTAAATTATTATGTTAGAAATTTTATAAGTTATGTAATATTTATCAAGTTTTAATTATTTTATTGATTTTAAATTTTAACAAACTTTTAGTTTGATAATAAATTATTTATTATATCTTATGTTTATAATTTGATCATGATTAAAATATATTTTATCTGAAAAATTATGGATTATGAATCGCGAATCGTGTCGTGTCGTGGTAACATAGATTGAAACAAACCTCTCAAACCCCAACTCGCAAAACCAAACACACATATCCCAAAATTAGAAGATCAAACTTCTCTCGCAAACCCCTTCTTCATCACTAAACAAAATGAGACATCAATACTACTTCTTCTACAAACCAATCATGCTTCAAACTCTTAACCAGTAAGATGTTTTTGTTTTTTTCTTCATCCCATTTAATTACCCAATTTTCCTCACTCTCAATCCCACAAAATAAAAACAATCAATTATCCAAACCATTTAAAAATCCTGCATTTCAAGATTTCCATATAAGCATCTATTTAAACAATGTAATACTTTATTGAGTGAAGTGAATGAGAATCATATTTTTATCTTCCTTCGTATTTCTCTTTATTTTAACATGGTATCGGAGCCAAGATATATCACTTGTCTGACTATCTCGATCAATGCTTCCGCTGTCATTTAATGGGTGAAAACCTATCTTGCATCATATCGTAATCTTCAATAAAGTCTCCGGAATGGCCTTGGAAAATTGTGTATGTGTTCATACTGTCAAATCTGATTTCAGACAGATTAAAAAGAACACCTCCAAAATCTAGTGAGATAAACTCTCTGACATGTATTATTCCACTCATTGGTTACTTGATTCATGAGTCAATCAACACATGACAGGTTGTCTTGAATTGCTCATTGACATTTGCGATGATACCTCATGTTCGGTTCACCTTCCCGATGGGCGAAAATGTCTTGCTACAAAGAAAAGAAGTGTTTTATTTGATTCTTCTTTTATGTTGAATGGCGTATTATATGTCACTGGATTGAGTTGCAATCTGATATCAGTTTCTCAGCTTTTGCATAAAACATCTTACATACTCACAATTACAGATGATCTATGTATTTTGCAGGATAGAACGAGAACTCAGATTGGGCTGGGTGAGAAGATCGAAGGGGTGTATAGATTCCGGTGTCTAAATCAACATATTGTCCATCACATTGAGGTCAAGATAGATGATAGAGAGTTGTGGCACCGTCGCATGGGAAATGCTTCCTACTCCGCTTTATCTCACTTGTTTCATTCATTCCATAAAACTCATGGTTGTCGTTTTGATGGTTGCTCAATTTGTCTTCGTGCCAAACATACCCAAGATCCTTTTGTTACAAGTTCAAATATTGCAACCTCATTTTTTGATCATATCATGCCGATATTTGGGGACCTTACGAAACTGCATCTACTTGTGGGGCTGATTATTTTTTGACATTGGTTGATGATTTTTCCCGTGCAGTTTGGGTTTTTCTCCTTAGTTCGAAAAAAGAAGCCTCCAACCGAATTAAGCAATTTTGTGCCATGGTTACCACACAATTTGGCATAATACCAAAATGCTTCCAAACCGATAATGGATTGAAATTCCTCTCTTTAGATACATTTTTCACTAATTTGGGGATCCTTCATCATACATCGAATGTTTATACACCTCAGCAGAATGGTCATGTTGAACGTAAACATCAACACATCTTGAATGTCGCTCGAGCTTTGAGATTCCAAGTCAATCTTCCTATCAAATTTTGGGGTGAATGTGTCCTAACAGCTAGTTATCTTATAAATAGAACATCTTCTAAACTTTTTTAATGAACGTTTATTTGGCAAACCCCACTCTTTAGGAAATTTACGAGTTTTTGGGTCACTTTGTTTTGCGTATCGTCACCGTTTAGGGAATGATAAGTTTGGAGAACGTAGTCGTCGATGTATTTTCTTGGGATACCCTCACGGTAAAAAGGGATGGAAAATGTGTGATCTTGCCACTCATGAAATATTCATTTCTCGATATGTTGTTTTTTCTGAGAATCAATTCTTGTTCCTAGAAGATATCGAAAAACTGAGAGACAAATCATTAGAGTCTCATAATTCTCTTGAACCATAGGCATCCTCAACGACAGAAATCATCCCTTTGCCAAATACATTATTTTCTCGAGAACTTCCTTTTATCAAAAGAGAGTGTATATCAAACACTTCTTTCAACATTCCTGATACAAATTCTTTTCCAGCCACTAATGTTCCCGATTCTAGGAAAACTGATGAAATCCCGGCAGAGCAATCCTCATCTATAGCTGACAATCGAGTTATTGAAAATCCAATTGATTCAATGTCTGACACCGCAGAATGTCCAATACAAGAACCACTGGGGAGAGGACATAGAACAAAAAGACCACCAGTAAAATTGAAGGATTATATTTGCGGCAATATCATCGTATCAGAATCTTGCCCCCTAGATCCGATCACAATAGTTTTAATTAGAGATTCTCCAGGTACAAGTCTGTATCATATTGGGAATTTTCTGTCTTATGATAAATTTAATGCAGGACATAGAAAATTTTGTGATGCTTTATCTTCAGAGCATTTAGAACCCACAAAATATACTGAGGCTATGAAAAATTCTTTATGGAGAGAGGCGATGAAAGTTGAAATTAATGCACTTGAACGGAATAACACATGGATATTACAACCTCTTCCTCAAGGAAAGCACGCACTAGGATGCAAATGGGTATATCGTATAAAACGTAAGTCAGATGGCTCGATAGAACGATATAAAACTCGATTGGTTATCTTTGGAAACACTCAACGCGAAGGGATCGATTATCATGAAACATTTGCACTAGTTGCAAAGATGGTTACTGTAAGAGCACTATTGGCTGTCGCCGTCGCAAGAAATTGGACAATTCATCATATGGATGTAAATAATGCATTTCTACATGGTGATCTTGAAGAAGAAGTTTATATGAAGTTACCTCCGGGTTTCTCCTCTAAAGATGATAGTCGAGTATGCAGATTGACAAAATATATATACGGACTAAAACAATCTCCTAGATGTTGGTTCCAAAAGTTATCCAATGCGCTTCTAGAATTCGGATTTGTACAATCTCTTATGGACTACTCTTTGTTTACTTATTCACGTGAAGGGGATGAGTTGCATGTCTTGGTTTACGTAGATGATTTGATAATCACCGGAAACAGCGACAAAGCCGTACATAAGTTCAAAGAGCAATTGAGCATCAAATTTCACATGAAAGATCTAGGAAGACTGAAGTATTTTCTCGGTATTGAGGTTGCTCGAAATCAGGAAGGTATGTATCTGAGTCAACGGAAATACACTTTGGATATTATTTCTGAAACATGACTATTGGGAGCCAAACCAATGCCAACACCTATTGAGCAAAATCATAGCCTAAGAAAAATAACAGACAAGCTTCTCAATAATCCAGATAAATACTGACGTCTGATTGAACGCCTGATATATTTGATCTTTACAAAACCAGAAATAAGTTACGCAATTCAAACTCTAGCACAATTTATGCAGTTTCCACAAAATGTACATTGGAATGCTGCATTAAGAGTGATAAGATACTTAAAAGGATTTTCAGGTCAGGGAATTCTATTGAAGGTTGACTCCAATTTACA
>RWGZ01000944.1:161301-172859 GCA_009725065.1 Utricularia reniformis
ATGTATTTTCTTGGGATACCCTCACGGTAAAAAGAGATGGAAAATGTGTGATCTTGCCACTCATGAAATATTCACTTCTCGAGATGTTGTTTTTTCTGAGAATCAATTCCAGTTCCTAGAAGATATCGAAAAACTGAGAGATAAATCATTAGAGTCTCACAATTCTCTTGAACCATCGGCATCCTCAACGACAGAAATCATCCATTTGCCAAATACATTATTTTCTCGAGAACTTCCTTTTATCGAAAGGGAGTGTATATCAAACATTTCTTTCAACATTCCCGATACAAATTCTTTTCCAGCCACTAATGTTCCCGATTCTAGGGAAACTGATGAAATCCCGGCAAAGCAATCCTCATCTATAGCTAACAATCGAGTTATTGAAAATCCAATTGATTTAATGTTTGAAACCGCAGAATGTCCAATACAAGAACCATTGGAGAGATGACATAGAATAAAAAGGCCACCAGTAAAATTGAAGAATTATATTTGCGGCAATATCATCGCATCAGAATCTTGCCCCCTAGATTCGATCACAACAGCTTCGATTAGAGATTCTTCAGGTACAAGTATGTATCATATTGAGAATTTTCTATCTTATGATAAATTTAATACAGGATATAGAAAATTTCGTGTTGCTTTATCTTCAGAGCATTCAGAACCCACAAAATATTCCGAGACTGTGAAAAATTCTTTATGGAGAGAGGCGATGAAAGCTTAAATTAATGCACTTGAACGGAATAACACATGGATATTACAACCTCTTCCTCAAGGAAAGCACGCACTAGGATGCAAATGGGTATATCGTATAAAACGTAAGTTAGATGGCTCGATAGAACGATATAAAGCTCGATTGGTTATCTTTGGAAACACTCAACGCGAAGGGATCGATTATCATGAAACATTTGAACAAGTTGCAAAAATGGTTACTATAAGAGCACTATTGGCTATCGCCGTCGCAAGAAATTAGATAATTTATCAGATGGATGTAAATAATGCATTTCTACATGGTTATCTTGAAGAAGTTTATATGAAGTTACCTCCTAGTTTTTCCTCTAAAGATGATAGCCGAGTATGCAGATTGACAAAATTTCTATATGGACTAAAACAAACTCCTAGATGTTGGTTCCAAAAGTTATACAATGCGATTCTAGAATTCGGATTTGTACAATCTCTTATGGACTACTCTTTATTTACTTATTCACGTGAAGGGGATGAATTGCATGTCTTGATTTACGTAGATGATTTGATAATCACTGGAAACATCGACAAAACCGTACATAAGTTCAAAGAGCAATTGAGTATCAAATTTCACATGAAAAATCTAGGAATACTGAAGTATTTTCTCGGTATTGAGGTTGCTCTAAATCAGGAAGGTATGTATCTGAGTCAATGGAAATATACTTTGTATATTATTTCTGAAACATGACTATTGAGAGCCAAACCAATAGCAACACATATTTAACAAAATCACAACCTATGAAAAACAACAGACAAACTTATCAATAATCCAGAGAAATACCGACGTCTGGTTGGACGCCTGATATATTTGATCTTTACAAAACCAAAAATAAGTTACGCAGTCCAAACTCTAGCACAATTTATGCAATCTCCACAAAATGTACATTGGGATNGAATTCGGATTTGTACAATCTCTTATGGACTACTCTTTGTTTACTTATTCACGTGAAGGGGATGAGTTGCATGTCTTGGTTTACGTAGATGATTTGATAATCACCGGAAACAGCGACAAAGCCGTACATAAGTTCAAAGAGCAATTGAGCATCAAATTTCACATGAAAGATCTAAGAAGACTGAAGTATTTTCTCAGTATTGAGGTTGCTCGAAACAGGAAGGTATGTATCTGAGTCAACGGAAATACACTTTGGATATTATTTCGGAAACAGGACTATTAGGAGCTAAACCAATGCCAACACCTATTGAGCAAAATCACAACCTAGGATAAACAACAGACAAACTTCTCAATAATCTAGAGAAACACCGACGTCTGGTTGGACGCTTGATATATTTGATCTTTACAAGACCATAAATAAGTTACGCAGTCCAAACTCTAGCACAATTTATGCAGTCTCTTCAAAATATACATTGGGATGTTGCATTAAGAGTGGTAAGATACTTAAAAGGATCTCCAGGTCAGGGAATTCTCTTGAAGGTTGACTCCAATTTACAAGTTTATGGATTTTACGACTCTGATTGGGCAAGTTGTCCAATAACACAGAAATCTACTACAGGATATTAGGTGATTTGGGAGATGGCTTAAACGACTATTAGGCGATTTTGGAGTAATTCATACAAGACCCATGTGGTTATTCTGTGACAATCAATCCGCTATTCACATAGCCAAAAATTCTGCCTTCCATGAGCATACCTACCAAACACATTGAAGTTGATTGTCACTTTATCCGAAATCTCGTTATCAAAAATGAAGTCACTCTATAGCATGTTAATACCCGACAACAGCTTGCATATATGATGACTAAAAGTTTGGGGAAAGCTCAATTTACATTTCTTTTAAACAAGTCTGGCATCCGAGATCTGCATGCTCTGACTTGAGGAGGGGTGTCAAGATTTCCGTATTGATGAGAACTCTAGGACCGGGTACCCTGTAATGGGTTAGGCCCGATAACAGTTGGGCCAACTTAAGTAATCAAAACGAACATTTACAGCTCATTTACACCTTTAGGAAGAGCGGCCCGATGTTCAACACAGAGGACCGAAGATAACCTTAGTAAATAATAGCGTTATCTGCCAGCTGGCTCCGGGGTTCGGTCCGAACAGTTACAAAACGGTTACAGGCTCACGCGTTCCACTCATCGGGCCCTGTCACGTTTATCATGCTTCGGGCCCGATCACGCAGACCACGCATCGGTCCCAGCCTCGTTTTACATCCTGCGACAACAACCTCTAACAAACTTGTCAGAGGCGGTTACAGGACGTGGATTACACTCGCCGGCAACTCTATAAATACAGAGCAAGACGGAAGGAAAAGACAGGACCCTTTGGACGCAGAAGAACAGACTGTTACGCTGCCGAATTCTTCTTGCTTTCTTTACCTCGTCATTTTCATTAGCCTGTTTTGTATGAACTTTGTTTCATTTCTTTAGTGAGCAGGCTAAGAGCATAATCAGCTCTTAGTCGAGTGGTTTTCACCCCAATTCACGGGGTTTCCACTATATATTGCCGTATATTTACTTTGGTTTTTAGCTTTTAATCGTCTTCCCCATTTTAAAGAAATCAGAACCGAGTTCATTTATTGAACGAACCGGACGACTGTTGGTACCCCCTAAAAAGGGACCATAACAATATTATTTTATTTATAACTGATATTTATAAACATATCGAAACTTTAAAATAATGTAAAGAAATATCAAACTTTGAAAATGATAAAAATAGTAGAAAAATTGTTATAATCAAACAACTCTAAACTCAAAAAGTTTTAAATATATTCTCTAATAATATAATTGTATATTTAATTCAAAAGATTAAAAGTAATTGTTGTTTGATTTTAATATTCGTTAATGTTTTAAACATGAATATCGTTTTTATTTGATCACTTAACCTTAAAATGTGTAAAAATATATCTAATTTTTAAAATAATTTAAACAACATATTTATATATTTAAATTATTTAAATAATAATTTAATCTTTCGAAATCGATTACCAAAAAATGGACGAAAAATCGTCATTTTATAGTCGATGTTTATCATAAACATGTGTAAAATACACAATTTCTAAACTTTGGATATCACTTTTACATTATATTTGGTTACAAAATAAGTAAAAATATTATAATAACACTAAAATGTGTTTTATAAAATTGATAAGATAAATGCTTAGTATGATAATTTATAAATATAATAAATTTAATCATAATTACATATTATGAATACAAACATATTGACATATAAAATATTAAATATAAAAAACTTTAAATATCATATTAAGTTTGACGGGTATGAGTTTGGATTTGAATAGAAATCTACATTCACCCTACCCCACTGCGAGTTTATGATTTTTAAACCCTTACCCTACTCATACCCCCAAACATCCAACCTTCAAGGGTAGTGTACGGTAGAATATCCACCGGATTGAATTTTTTGTCATCCCTATTTGTTTGTTTGTTATGTTATGTTTTATTATATTTTTTACCAATTAAAAACTTGTTCACAAAAAATATATTTGATGACGTTATTGAAAGTGAAACAACTAGTTACATAAATATAATGTTATTTTGAGTTTAAATATTTAATTTTGATTATGTTTGAGATGATGGTAATTACTTATTAATTTTGTTGGTATAAGTTATATTAGTTTATGCTTATTAAGATTAATATATGATGTTCTATAAATTCATTTTTTTTTTCGCTTTTTCGATATTAGAAAATAAAAATAACAATTATGTTTTGGAGTGGATACTGAATCTAAACTGCAATGGTTTAATATGATTTTTACCTAAAACCGAACTCAACCATACACATGACACGGTTATCTCGTCAAAAAACTCAAAATTGTGGGGCTGCTCCCAGAAAACGTGGAGGGGTAAAATGGACATTTGAAAATATACAATAACTATAACTATTAAATAAATGGTTATTAAAATTGAGGATGATGAAAGTGAAAAGTTTGGAGTGCTGAAAAGGGGGTTTGGGAATCTCGTGAGAAGAAAATTACTGTAGAACTCCGACTCTCGCTGTCATAGACAGATCTACAGACTATCGTGGCTTACTGCTTTTGATGCCTGCATTTTAGTTCTTCTATATTTTCCTGGCATATTTGCTTCCTCATTTTTCTCCAATCCTTGCAACGGCGCCGGGATAATTTAATAGACACGGTTGGGAGTTACTTTAATTTAATATTCGTGCGTTTTCCTCGATTTTCAGCTTATTTGATTGATCATGTAAGTAGGGGTTTTTGTTATGTTTGAGTTGATGGATAACTAGTTTTTTGGGAGATTGTGGCATTTTACCTCTTAATTTGGATTTTGCTCCTGCCCTTTTAATATTTTATGGTGTATGTAGGTTGCTTTTTTTCTTTTAAGCGTTTAATTTAAATTTTCTTCGAAATTTTGTGTGCACGGAAGACGATATTGGAGATTATCGAGATTGGTAATTGTTGAATCATGGGAAACTGCTGTGTGATTGCTTCTTCGGGTTCTTCCAAAGTTGAGAAGAAAAAGAAGAAGACAAAGCCCAATCCTTTTTCAATTGACTATGGTGTAAATCACAGATCTAGTAGTGCAAGCAAACTTGTTGTGTTGAAAGACCCAACTGGAAATGATATTAACGGGAGATATGATCTGGGTCGTGTGTTGGGTAGAGGTGAATTTGGTGTCACTTATTTGTGTACAGATGTGGAGACTGGCGAAAAACTAGCTTGCAAGTCGATTTCAAAGAAGAAATTAAGAACTTCTGTGGATGTTGACGATGTGAGGAGGGAGGTTGAAATCATGAAGCATATGCCTAAGGACTCAAATATTGTTACTTTGAAAGCTGCATATGAGGATGATAATGCTGTGCACATTGTCATGGAACTATGTGAAGGAGGTGAATTGTTTGACCGGATTGTAGCTAGAGGGCACTATACCGAAAGAGCAGCTGCACATGTAATGAAGACCATTGTGGAAGTTATTGAGGTTGAAAACATTCCTTTTTTTGTTATCTTTATTTGTTAGTCTACTCATGCATTTTATGTTGACTTGGTTTTTAATTCAATCCATTTTATTGATTTCTAATGTCTTTTTGTGCAAATTCAATTAGTTTACTAAAGTGCATTTTGCCTGGTAAAGAAATCAAGTTCAAATGAGTTTTGTTCTTCTAATGCATTTCATATTTACTCCGCCCAAGTGAATAACTGTATATCATTTTGTTAACTTGCTTGCTTTAGGCGTACTGATGTTTAGAGAACATTTTTTTCGTATCCTTGCTTCTCTTTTCCTTAGTAAATTACATTCCTAGTTGAACTGATGCTTGTGTATTTGGATCTTAACAACATTTTTTGTTCTTTCGATAGACATGCCACAAGCAAGGAGTGATGCATAGGGATCTCAAACCAGAGAATTTTCTTTTCTCAAATAAGAAAGAAACTAGCAGCTTAAAAGCTATTGATTTTGGATTGTCAATTTTCTTCAAATCTGGTTAGTTTGAGTTAATTGTTCTTCTTACAGAGAACTGGTTATTTTTTGCAATTGTTTACCATCTTTCTCATTGCGCAAATCTTTCAGGTGAGCGGTTCACAGAGATTGTGGGGAGTCCGTACTACATGGCTCCAGAAGTTTTGAAACGGAACTATGGTCCGGAAATTGATGTGTGGAGTGCAGGAGTTATACTTTATATCCTTCTTTGTGGTGTTCCTCCATTCTGGGCAGGTAGTAGTGGTATGTTAACCTTCTGTCAGATGAAGTTGTCTTATGATTTTTATTAATTTGGTTGTACAGAAACTGAACAAGGGGTGGCACAAGCTATTATTCGGTGTGTTATTGATTTCAAGAGAGACCCTTGGCCTAAAGTTTCTGATAATGCAAAAGATCTAGTTATAAAAATGCTTGAACCAGATCCTGCCAAGCGCCTCACAGCTCTGCAAGTGCTCGGTAAAGCTTCTGTAGTCTAAACTCAGCTCAAGAAGACCTGATGCTAATTGCTAGCTATTTTTGTGTTTTGGTAGTTACAATTCTTTTGTTGTTGCAGAACACAGTTGGTTGCAAAATATAGAAAAGGCGCCCAATGTTTCATTGGGGGAGACGGTCAAAGCAAGGCTTAAACAATTCTCTGTGATGAACAAACTCAAAAAGAAAGCTCTAAGGGTATGCTTGCTGTATCATCTTCCATGCACTTCATCAAAAGTAAATGCATTACAACCTGGCTGTGCTTGCTATAGTACTTCACTTGTCACACTTGCAGGTTATAGCAGAGCACTTGTCCGTGGAGGAGGTAGCGGGTATTAAGGAAGCATTTGATATGATGGATTCGGGAAAGAAGGGCTGCGTCAACCTTGAAGAATTTAAAATTGGTTTGCAAAAACTTGGTCACCAGATTCCTGAAGCAGATGTTCAAATTGTAATGGAAGCTGTAAGTCTTTCTGTTCTATGCCAAGCGACTTATATGCTGTGGTGTGTATCTAAAACAATGCATATGCTTATGTTTATACAGGCTGATGTGGATGGAGATGGAACATTAAATTATGGGGAGTTTGTTGCAGTTTCTGTGCATCTAAGAAAAATGGCAAACGATGAGCATCTTCATGAAGCTTTTGCATTTTTCGATAAAAATAATAGTGGATACATAGAGATTGAAGAGCTTCGTGATGCTCTGAGTGAAGATGATAGTGAGGAAGTTATAAATGCGATAATGCATGATGTGGATACAGATAAGGTTAACCAAACAATTGCATTTTAAACCATATTGGAATGAAGATTTGAATTTTTATACATGTACAGGATGGACGAATAAGCTACGAAGAATTTGCAGGGATGATGAAGGCTGGGACGGATTGGAGAAAAGCTTCTCGGCAATATTCTCGTGAGCGTTTCAACTCTCTGAGCATGAAGCTAATGAGGGATGGATCTCTGCAGCTTGCATCAACTGGTACTGAGGGTCGATAACTATAAGAATCAAACCAAGGTGAAACATTTTGATAGCTGTGGCTCTATACAATACAATCAGTCCAATGGCTTTTGTGGTGTAAGTCGAGACAAGTCGAGTCCGACTGCAGAAAGGAACGAGACACAGCTTTGATGCAAGTGTTTTTTTATCAAAATTTTTGGGTATTTTGTAAGCTTGGTTGTATTGAAAGGTAAATTTGTTACCTATATGTTGAACTCACTCACTAGTAACTTATTTGTTTAGTTATTTTTACTCTTCTTTTGATGTCACAATGTTTGAAATGTTTGTTCCGACAGTTGAGGGTTTAACGTGATAGCTTTTTTTTTAGTTTAAGTGTTTCTATATCAAAATTTAAAATGATTGAATTTATGTCTTTATAAATATTTTTCTGATTTAAAATAAGTATATTATTGTGAATATATAAGTGTATGTTTATCAAATAAATAATTTTGTCCCATAAAATCAGAAAAATACAATACAATACATAAAATAAATTATAGTTTATTTTTTAAAAGTAGATATACGTATTCAAAAAAGTAGATGTATCTAAATTTTCTATCCAACGAATAGTTAGATAAGTTTAATTAAATTTGTTGAATGATTCATTAAATTAATATATCATCAAATATATTAATATTTCTTAAAAGACCAATGTTTCTAAAACTTATCTATAGATTTGTTTGATTTGGGTAGAAAATACACAACAAAAAATTTGAAGAATTTTTATTTGTATTTTATTTATTTTAAGATATTTAAATAATTAGAAATGTTTTATTATCCGCAATGTTGTGATTATTTATTTACATTATATTATTTTAAATTTACAATTCATATTTCTTTTTGTCTAATATTTTGTATGGGAGCCACTTTCCATCTTGTGGGTGCTTTTTTAGGCTGTGTAAAGGTAGAAAGAGTATGTATGACAATTTGGGTTAACCGTCCCGCTACCCACCGGATAATTGTCTCGTTTATGATGTATTTGGATAGTTAAACGGTTATGTATATATGATGAGTTGTAAAATTACTTACCCACCTTAAACGGGGCAGATAGTGATTTTACATATATATCTTTGCTACCCGCATGATTACCCGTATACAAAATTAATTACCCGTTTATATTTGATTATATATACTCGTAAAATTACCTTAGATAAAAATATAATCTTAGTTTTTAGTCATAGTTTTTTAAACCGGTTCGATGGATGAACTGGAATTTCTTCTATTGATCGAATAGGATGGTTGGATTGGTTCAAACCGATTTTTTAAAAATATGTATATTTACAATATTAATATATTATTTAATAATAAAATAAATTTAAAACAATAATCTATTTCATTAATTTAATTGTAAATGATTAAAAATATTATTTTTCTTCTATTTTATTAAATATTGGACGAAAACATAGGCTCATTAGGTCAAAATTGTACCCAATAGGCCAAATTCTAATTTGTGGAACTTGTTTTGACCGGTTTTAAGCATTTATACTGGGATCGAACCGGTTTTTTGTTGTTATTACACGGTTTTGAGATGAGAACATTATTCGGAACCGATCGGAATGTTGTAAGCACTGGTTATTGGTCGAACCAGACCGGTCAGTCCTAACCGGTTTCAAAACTATGGTTTTAGTTTCGCATTTTGTGAGACCCTATATAGTATGATAAAAACAATAAAAGTTACAAGAGTAAGTGTTNGTAAGAAAGATAATGTGTAGAGTGTGTGAAGTTTCCTTTAATAGATTGTGACCGCTTTACAGATTTTGTAGGTGACGCAGGTGAGATATGATAGGGACGGGGAAGGAGGTCATCGGTCGTCCGGTGATAGAGTCCGGTCCTTCGGAGAACACTCTAAATTATGCAGTCGTACTTTAATGTTTCGAACTATGTTTTAAATTTGCTTCCGAATATTTCCGTTTTAATTATCATGTTTTAACAAAACAACTAGGCCCAAATTAGGGTCGTTACAAATGGTATCAGAGCGTAACATCGTTACTAAACCGGTAACGGTGCGGTCCTACGTAGAAGAGTCAAAAAAATAAAAAATAAAAAATAAAAATAAAAAGTCCACACAGAAGAGTCCACGAAACCCGTAGGAGGACAACCGACCATAGGAGGGGATGGGTATAGAATGTAACAAATGACATGAGTAGAAATAGACATAGATATAACGAGAGTTTAATGTAGGAATGTCGCCTAGAACGAGAGATCATGGAAACCGAGAAGAGGATAGCAACGCATCAGAACAGGCACCGGCGACAGAGACTCCGGTTGCGGATTCAGCGACGCCTCTCACGTTTAGTCAGGAAAGCCTCAGGGACCTGTTTCAGACCATGACAAGTTCCCTAGTTAGCGCAATAAGACAGGGACAGGCGGAGAGGGGAAACTCCGTGCAAATGGAACTAGGGGCAAGGCCCGAAAAGGGTAGGATGTACTACAATGAGGCATTAAAGAAGGCTGGGATGAACAGCTTCACGGGGGACAACATGGGAGATGCGGAAGCGTGGATTATCCCCCTTGAGGAGAAGTTCGAACTGATCGAAGCCCCAGAGGAGCTTAGGGCAGGATTGGCCCCACTATGGTTCGATGGTAGTACCGCCCGATGGTGGGGGAGTGTGTCGGCCGCATTACTGAAGGATGGGCCTATCTCTTGGGGAAAGTTTAAGAATGCGTTCTTGGACTACTACGTGNAGCTTCACGGGGGATAAGATGGGAGATGCGGAAGCGTGGATTATCCGCCTTGAGGAGAAGTTCGAACTGATCGAAGCCCCAGAGGAGTTTAGGGCAGGATTGGCCTCACTATGGTTCGATGGTAGTACCGCCCGATGGTGGGGGAGTGTGTCGGCAGCATTACTGAAGGATGGGCCTATCTCTTGGGCAAAGTTTAAGAATGCGTTCTTGGACTACTACGTGCCGAAAGGACTTAAGAAAGATAAGAGGGCCGAATTTGACAGACTGACTCAGGGAAACCGCCCCGTTATGGAATACATGCAAGAATTCATTGAGCTAGGCAGGTACGCCCCCGAGATCATGGGGAGTGAACAGGAAAAGATGCACCGCTTCACGGAAGTACTGAATGAGAAAGTGAAACTGACTATGCATGGCCGCGACGATTAAGAATTTTCTAGTTTAGTGGCGGCGGCAGTCCGAGTTGACGGAGGGTTACGGAGAATGGATAAGGTACGCACTAAGAACTCCACAAAGAACGAAGTTCAAGGACGGGGACAATGGAAAGGAAAGACCACTGCAGAGGGTTTCGGATCGGCACCTGGACTGCAGATCAGGCCTGCGTGCACCAAATGCGGAAAGAACCATTTTGGAGAATGTCGCGCAGGAACTAACAGTTGTTTCAAGTGTGGCCAGGAAGGACATTTTGCCAAGGACTGCCCAAAGAGAAGGAGGATCGAAACCGGGGTAACCGAAAACAGAGTGAGGGAAAGAATTACTGGAAATGCTCGAGTGTTTGCTGTGAACAAGGAACAGGCCTCGGAGGCTGAGGACGTCGTCGCAGGTACACTACTTATTAATGGCTTTACAGCTTTCGTATTATTTGACTGTGGGGCGACACACTAGTTTGTGTCGGAGAAGTTAGCAAAACGGTTTGGGATAACGGGAAGTAAGGCTAAAATAAAAGTAAAAACACCGGGATCCGAAGCCATGGAGGCAAATAGAATCTACAAAGGGTGCACGGTAGAAGTGGACACAGTGCGAACAGAGGCAGATTTGATTGAGTTAGGGGATATGGGATTCGATGCCATACTAGGAATGGATTGGTTATCTAAGTACGATGCGCAAGTGAGATGTCGGGAACGTACGATCACGTTTAGTACGCCCCGATAGGGGAGAAAGGACATGGTAGGAGAATCGATTACGAGTGAGAATGAGGAATATATGGATCGATCGAACTGGCTAGCATTTGTCACGACGGAGAAGGAAGAGACACC
>RWGZ01000944.1:173805-185643 GCA_009725065.1 Utricularia reniformis
TCAGTTGAAGATACATGAGTTAAACTACCCGACACATGATTTGGAATTAGCCGCGGTAGTATTTGCACTCAAGATTTGGAGACATTACTTGTACGGGGTGAAATGCGAGATATTCACCGACCACAAGAGTTTGAAGTACCTATTCACTCAGAAGGAACTTAATATGAGACAATGGAGATGGTTGGAACTGATAAAAGATTATGATCTGGACATCCAATATCACCCGGGAAACGCAAACCAGGTAGCCGATGCATTGAGCAGAAAGACTCATGGCGCGCTAGCCATCACGTTGATTAGGGAAATGGAGAGCCTGCAACTGGAAATTGTAGAATCGACCACAGTCATGTTAGGGACGATTACCGCGAAGCCGGGGATACTGGAGGAGGTACTAGAAGCACAGATATCGGACCCTGAGAAACCCGTGACGCGAAAAGGGGGGGACAGAACCGATAAATGGGAAATAAGCAAAGGAAGCGATGGGCTAATCCGAATGAATGAACGTATATGGGTACCAAACAGGCCAGAGTTAAGAAAGAAGATTATGACGGAAGCACACAGTTCAGCATTCTAAGTTCACCCAGGAAGTACTAAGATGTATCGAGACCTAAAGACGCACTGGTGGTGGAATGGAATGAAAAACGAGATTGCCAACTTTGTAGCCAAATGCGAAAACTGCCAACGAGTTAAAGCCGAACACCAACGCCCGGGGGGCGAACTACAATCCTTAGAAATTCCAGAATGAAAATGGGATAGCATCGGCATGGACTTTGTGGTAGGACTACCCAAGAGCCCACGGAAGAACAACGCAATATGGGTAGTGGTGGACCGTCGTACGAAGGCGTCTCACTTTTTAGCAGTCAAGACAACGTACGGAGTGGACAGGCAAGCCAGAATATATGTGGATAACATAGTAAAATTACATGGAGTTCCATTAAATATCGTGTCAGACAAGGACCCGAGATTCAGGTCTAGATTTTGGCAAAGTTTACAGAAATCGCTCGGAACTCAGTTATGCATGAGCACAGCCTATCATCCACAGACGGATGGTCAGATTGAGAGAACCAACCAAATTATGGAGGATATGTTACGAGCATGTGTATTGGAGTTTAAGGGAGGTTGGGAGGATTTCCTACCGCTAGTGAAGTTTGCGTACAATAACAGCTTTCAGAGCAGCATTGGTATGGCACCATATGAGGCGTTGTACGGGAGGAAGTGTCGTACACCGCTATGTTGGGATGAGGTGGGAGAGAGAACGACCACGGGGACAGAATTAGTGGAAGTCACCATTGAAAAGGTAGCCGTGGTACGAAAGAACATTAAGGCGGCACAGGACCGATACAAAAGTTGGACAGACACAAGAAGGAGACCTTTAGAGCTAAAAGTTGGGGATCACGCATACCTAAAGGTATCACCTATGAAGGGGGTGCTAAGGACCACAAGGACAGGGAAGCTGAGCCCCCGGTATATCGGACCATATGAGGTGGAACGAAGGATCGGAAACCTAGCATATCAGCTGAAGCTTCCGGAGGAAATGGGGGGGATACACAACGTGTTCCATGTATCCCAACTGAGGAGAAAGGTGACCGAAGGTATCCAAGAATGTGTGGGGGAACCCATAGAGCTAACCCCGAAACTAACGTACGAGGAAGTCCCAGTAAAGATCTTAGGCAGAGAAGAAAGAAGGCTCAGAAACAAACAAATCCCCATGGTGAAGGTACAATGTCCAATCAAGGAGAGAGGGAAGCTACATGGGAAACGGAACGGGAAATTAGACAGAGAGTGCCGGAGTTAATGGAAGATTGGTACGCACGAGTTTCGGGACGAAACTCAAAATGAGTGGGGAAGGATGTAATAGCCGAGAAAAAGGTATGTCGGGATTATAATAGGAAATATAGTGATAAAGACTAGAAGGGAAATAATGAGGGATACGGGAACGAAAGAACGTAAAAGAAAACGAAAAGATTTAAATGAAAAGCATGAGATAAAGGAGGGGGAAAAATGAAAAAGAAGGAGGGGTCAAAATGTGAATTAAGGAAGTTAAAACATCTATAAATAGGGGTTACAAAGCCCAAAAACCAAGCCATTTATCACTAAACCGCAAAAACGTACGGAAAACACAAAAACATCAAAATTATCGCGGAAATTTCATGATCAGTGTCTTTTTGTCACGGAAATTTTCAGAGCAATTTTTATCGTGGAAATTTTGGGTAAGAACTTTGTCACGGAAATTCCCATGTTGAATATTATCGCGGAAAATTTCAAGGAGAAAACTGTCGCGGATTTTCAGAACATGCAAAATTGTCGCGGAAACTGAATTACGTGTTGTTTTGTCGCGGATTTCAGGGTTAGAGTATTTTTTATCGCGGATTTGAGGAACAGAAGGGTTTTATCGCGGAAATACACAGTTAGAGTGTTTTCGTCGCATTTCGACGTCGGATCGTGAAGGAGAGAGATACGAAGGGTCTACGGTAACCAAACAGTAAACAATAAGATGATAACGTCAATAATAATGAAGTACTAAAATATGTTACGAATTGTTGCGAAGCATCGGAGATCATAACAAGCAAAAACAACAGGTAAGCGGAGTGAACACGATATAGTAAGGGAAGGTTCAGACTTAAGAAATGGGATTGGGTTAGTAAAGAAGGAAGTAAAGATACGAATGAATGAGGTAAATGATAATAAGACTCGGGGTGAGGAAGGATGGACCGTCCGACCGAACCCGGCATCGTGCCTAGTACACGATTCGCCAAAGGAAGGGCATGCCTGATGAAGGGAACGGTAAGTTCCAAAAAGGAAAAGATACGTACGAAGAGGGCAGAACGGATCCTAGTGGAAAAAGGGGTAGCACCTAAGTACCCACCCGGGGAAGGGAAGCATGTGGCCCGTCGAGTCATCCAACAGCTAACGGTTGGCTTGGGCGGGACATGCACCGAGCATGTTACTCTCGGCAACAGTAAAGTTAAAGAATGAGGGGAATGATAAGGGTAAAAGAAGAAGGAAATAAGAAAACGGTTAAATGGAATGNCTTGCAAAATTGTCGCGGAAACTGAATTACGTGTTGTTTTGTCGCGGATTTCAGGGTTAGAGTATTTTTATCGCGGATTTGAGGAACAGAAGGGTTTTATCGCGGAAATACACAATTAGGGTGTTTTCGTCGCATTTCGACGTCGAATCGTGAAGGAGAGAGATACGAAGGGTCTACGGTAACTAAACAGTCAACAATAAGATGATAACGTCAATAATAATGAAGTACTAAAATATGTTACGAATTGTAGGGAAGCATCGGAGATCATAACAAGCGAAAACAACAGGTAAGCGGAGTGAACACGATATAGTAAGGAAAGGTTCAGACTTAAGAAATGGGATTGGGTTAGTAAAGAAGGAAGTAAAGATACGAATGAATGAGGTAAATGATAATAAGACTCGGGGTGAGGAAGGATGGACCGTCCGACCGAACCCGGCATCGTGCCTAGTACACGATTCGCCAAAGGAAGGGCATGCCTGATGAAGGGAAAGGTAAGTTCCAAAAAGGAAAAGATACGTACGAAGAGGGCAGAACGGATCCGGGTGGAAAAAGGGGTAGCGCCTAAGTACCCACCGGGGAAGGGAAGCATATGGCCCGTCGAGTCATCCAACAGCTAACGGTTGGCTTGGGCGGGACATGCACCGAGGATGTAATCTCGGCAACAGTAAAGTTAATGAATGACAGGAATGATAAGGGTAAAAGAAGAGGGAAATAAGGGGAACGGTTAAGTGGAATGATTCACGTGTGCGTGTACGGTTTAATTAAGAAACGAAAAGATAACGGGTTGCGTGTGTGAAGTTTCCTTTAATAAATTGTGACCGCTTTACAGATTTTGTAGGTGACGCGGACCAGGTATGAGAGGGGAATGGGAAGAAGGTCGTCGGTTGTCCGGTGATAGAGTCCGGTCCTTTGGAGAATACTCTAAATTATGTTATCGTATTTTCATGTTTCGAACTATGTTTTAAATTTGCATTCGAATATTTCCGTTTTAATTATCGTATTTTTACAAAACAACTAGGCCCAGAATGAGGGCGCTACAAAAACCGACCATTGGCGTGATGGTAGATTCGCCCTACGATTTTGAGTTTCATAATTATGTCTTTTGTTTGAAGAATGCGGGAGCCACGTATCAACGATTGATGAATTGAGTATTTAAGGATATGATCGGGGAATGTTTGGAAGTCTACATCGATGACATACGAATAAAAAGCTAATAAGGAAATAATCATGTTTAATATCTGAACGAATGTTTCATTATCTTAAGGATGTATCGAATGAAGTTCAATCCTTCTAGACGTGCAATTTGTGTGAAAGGGGAAATGTTCTTGGTCTTATTGTATCTGAAAGAGTAATGGAAGTTAATCATTGCCAATCGAGAAAATTTGTCATTCTTTCTTGCATTGCTCAAAGTAGACTTATTTGAATGGAATGACTATTGTCGATTGACTATTGAAAGTTTGAATGAGTATTTGAGTAATGCACTATTTATGTCTTCATCTTCCCTAGGGAGCCTTGGGTTTATAGTTTGTAGCGTCCAAAGAAGCTATAAGTATTGTCTTGGTTAAAAACAAGGAACATCAGCTAGTATATTATGTGAGTATGAAATTACAAAGGGCCGAATCTCGATACATCGATTTTAGATCTTTCGGAGAGGAGAATTAAGATCTTATGAAAGTGAATATCATGAAATTGAGTGTATCTGCAAAATCATCTATTGACAAGTAATGACTGTCAATTATTTTCGTTCAAGAAAGCGTTGTAGAGAATTCTGATGTGATGTTGTAACATTTTTGGTATCCCCTCTTGGTACTACACATGTTTTGAAAACCGGGAAGGCGAAGAGCCATCTTATATACTCCAATATTGGGATACAATCTAAATTTTTCAGCATTAATAAAATCAGTGTGTTTAGCAATTTATCACGAGCGAGATTTTTTTATGCTCAAATAGGAGATTGTGGACCTTTATGATACCCATCACTCTTATTTCGTCAACATTGGGACTCATGACTACAAATGCTTTGTCTATATGGAAGACCATGAGGTTGTTATGAGAGTTTTGAATTGATATGACAATAATATGGTCCTGACTCGTTAAACCAGTGATCATGAGGAAACAAATATAAGGAATATGTAGTTTATTACACTTAGGAGCATGAGAATTTATTGAAGAGAGTGAAATCCTTTGTTATCGGAATTCTTCCCACATATTCTGGCTAATCGGAAAGTTATGTCTTTCTGTTCAATTAATTCACTTATATCTTATACTTAATATTGCTGATCAGTTTATTTTCAAGTCAACAAATAAAAGTTTACCATTCTCAAGAGTCTTAAGAAAAATATATTTAATCAAATGAGTCATTGAATGTCAACAAGCTATCATAATTTACAACTTTCACACTAAGGTATATCGTGAGGGAAGAGAATACTCGTGGAAATGCACCTATTATCCAACGAATCAAGCGTCATAACAATGATTTATTATCAATCATCATTATGGAAAGATCAACTACCGAGGTGATTAAGTTCCAATGCATGACCACTAGCATAAATTTCTGGAAGCATGTAAGTTAATTGTTTTGGTTGTAGATTACCTCAAGACGAAGGTTTAACATATAGAATCATGTAATTGGCAACTAAGTTAGTTTACAAATATTAGAAGTTGTATAAAAAATCGGTTGGTAGACCAACTATATCTTGGTTGTTTATCTGTTGTCAAGCTCAGTGCATTTAGAGAAGAAGTTCAAGCTGGGGACTATGTTGAACACCTTTTGGCTCGGTATCTGGCCAACTATGACGAACATTGCATAAAGTCCACTCGATATTGCCAGAGTATCATCATAATTCAAACTTGTGTAACTTCTATTTGGGGGGAATTTGTAACGACCCTAACATGGGCCTAGCTGTTTTGTTAAAACGTGCTAAATAAAATGAAAACATTCGAATGTAAATTTAAAACGTAGTACGAAAACATCAAAGTTCGATAGCATAATTTAGAGTATTCTCCAAGGGACCGGACTCTATCACCGGACAACCGACGACCTCCTTCCCATGCCCATCTCATACCTCGTCCGCGTTACCTACAAAATCTGTAAAGCGGTCACAATCTATTAAAAAAAACTTCACACACGCTACACATTATCTTTTCATTTCTTAATTACACCGTACATGCACACGTGAATCATTCCTTTTAATTGTTTTCTTATTTCCTTCTTCTTTCCCCCTTATCATTCCCATCATACTTTAACTTTACTGTTGCCGAGAGTAACATGCTCGGTGCATNTTTTGGGCCTCCCCACCCCTATTTATAGACATCCTAACTTTTCTAATTCACACTTTAACCCCTCATTCTTTTCATTTTCACCCCTCCTTTATCTTTTGCTTTACTTTCCTATTTTTCGTTTCCTTTTACGTTCTTTCATTCCCGTATCCCTCGTTATTCCTCGTCTAGACTTTACCGCTACATTCCCTACTATTTGTTCAATCATACCTTTTTCCTGGCTATTACATCCTTCCCCACTCATTTTGAGTTTCATCCCGAAACTCGTGCTTACCAATCTTCCATTAATTCTGGCGCTCTTTGTCTAATTTCTAATTTCCGTTTCCCATGTAGCTTCTCTCACTTCTTGATTGGACCATTGTACTTTCACCATGGGGATTTCTTTGTTTCTGAGCCTTCTTTCCTCCCTGCCTATGATATTTACAGGGTCTTCCTCGTACGTTAGTTCCGGGGTTATCTCCATGGGTTCCCCCACACATTCTTGTATTCCTTCAGTCACCCTCCTCGTCAGTTGGGATACATGGAGCACGTTGTGTATCCCCCCCATTTCCTCCGGAAGCTTCAGCTGATATGCTAGGTTTCTGATCCTTCGTTATACCTCGTATGGTCCGATATACCGGGGACTCAGCTTCCCTGTCCTTGTGGTCCTTAGCACCCCCTTCATCGGTGATACCTTTAGGTAGGCACGATCCCCAACTTTTAGCTCTAAGGGTCTCCTTTTTGTGTCTGCCCAACTTTTGTATCGGTCCTGTGCCGCCTTAAAGTTCTTTCGTACCACGGCCACCTTTTGAATGGTGACTTCTACCAATTCTGTCCCCGTGGTCGTTTTCTCTCCCACCTCATCCCAGCATAGCGGTGTACGACACTTCCTCTCATGCAATGCCTCATATGGGGCCATGACAATGCTGCTCTGAAAGCTATTATTTTACGCAAATTCCACTAGCGGTAGGAAATCCTCCCAACCTCCCATAAACTCCAACACACATGCCCGTAACATATCCTCCATAATTTGGATGGTTCTCTCGGTCTGACCATCCGTCTGTGGGTGATAGGCTGTGCTCATGCATAACTGGGTTCCGAGCGACTTCTGTAAACTTTGCCAAAATCTAGACGTGAATCTCTGGTCTTTGTCTGATACGATGTTTACTGGAACTCCATGTAATTTGACTATGTTATCCACATATATTCTGGCTAGCCTGTCCACTCCGTACGTTGTCTTGACTGCTAAGAAGTGAGCCGCCTTCGTAAGACGGTCCACCAACACCCATATCGCGTCGTTCTTCCGTGGGCTCTTGGGTAGTCCTACCACAAAGTCCATGCCGATGCTATCCCATTTCCACTCTGGGATTTCTAAGGGTTGTAGCTCGCCTCCCAGGCGTTGGTGTACGGCCTTAACTCGTTGGCCGTTTTCGCATTTGACCACAAAGTTTGCAATATCATTTTTCATTTCATTCCACCACCAGTGCGTCTTTAGGTCCCGATACATCTTAGTACTTCCTTGGTGAACTGAGAAAGCGGAACTGTGTGCGTCTGCCATAATCTTCTTCCTTAGCTCTGGCCTGTTTGGTACCCATACACGTTCATTCATTCGGATTAGCCCATCGCTTCCTTTGCTTATTTCCGATTTATCGGTTCTGTTTCCCTATTTTCGAGTTACGGGTTTCTCGGGGTCTGATATCTGTGCCTCTAGTACCTCCTCCAGTATCCCTGGCTTCGCGGTAACCGTCCCTAACATGAGTGTGGTCGACTCTACCACTTCCAGTTGTAGGTTCTCCATTTCCCTTAACAACGTGTTGGCTAGCACGCCATGAGTCTTCCTGCTCAGTGCATCGGCTACCTGGTTTGCCTTTCCGTGGTGGTACTGAATGTCCAGATCATAATCTTTTATCAGTTCCAACCATCTCCGTTGTCTCATGTTAAGCTCCCTCTGAGTGAATAGGTACTTCAAACTCTTGTGGTCGGCAAATATCTCACACTTCACATCGTACAGGTAATGTCTCCAAATCTTGAGTGCGAATACCACCGCGGCTAATTCTAAATCGTGTGTCGGATAGTTAAACTCGTGTATCTTCAATTGATGGGATGCATATGCTATAACTTTCCCTCCCTGCATCAGTACACACCCGAGTCCTTCCTTCGATGCGTCGCTGTATACCGTGAAGTCCTATCCTGGTGTGGGTAATGCTAGTATTGGTGCAGATGTCAATTTCGTTTTGAGACATTCGAAACTCTCTTCACATTTCTCATCCCACGTATACCTCGTTTCCTTTCGAGTCAGATTTGTCAACGGTTTAGCAATCTTTGCAAACCCCTCGATGAACTTCCGATAGTACCTGGCCAATCATAAGAAGCTCCTTACTTCTCGAGCATTTGTCGGACTGGGCAAATTCGTCACTGTCTCTATCTTTGTTGGGTCTACCGTCACCCCTCCTGCTCATATCACGTGGCCTAGAAAAGCTATGCTGTCCATCCAGAATTCACACTTGCTGTATTTGGCATACAACTTCTCTTGTCGGAGAGTCTGTAATACTATTCTCAGATGTTTCTCGTGTTCCTCTTGGTTGCGAGAGTAAACTAGGTTTTCGTCAATGAACAGCACCACGAACTTGTCTAGGTACCGACGAAATACCAGATTCATCAAATCCATGAAAATTGCTGGGGCATTAGTCAATCCAAACGGTACTACCATGCATTCGTAATGGCCGTACCTCATTCAAATGGCTATCTTCGGTATGTCTCCTTCTCTTACTCGGACTTGATGATACCCTGACCTCAAGTCTATTTTTGAGAACACCTCGCGCCATGTAACTGATCAAACAAGTCGTCGATCCTAGGCAACAGATACTTGTTCTTTATCGTGACCTTGTTTAACTCCCGGTAGTCGTAACACAGTCTCAACTCGCCGCTTTTCTTTCTAACAAATAACACTGGTGCTCCCCAAGGGGAGTTGTTTGGCCTAAGAAATCCTTTTTCCACTAGCGACTCAATCTGTTGTTTCAGTTCCTACATATCTCTGGGTGCCATTCGGTACGGAGTCTTGGAGATCGGTTGTGTTCCAGGGAGTAGTTCTATTTCCACTTCCACCTCTCTCTGAGGCGGTTAACCCGGTAGTTCGTCAGGAAATACATCACTGTATTCACAACCGATCGTGATGAATGCTAACCAGTTCGATCGATCCTTATATTCCTTACCCTCACTCATAATCGGTTTTCCGACCATGTCCTTTCTCCCTTCCCGCGGCGTACTAAAAGTGATCGTACGTTCCCGACATCTCACCTGCGCAACGTATTTGGATAACCAATCCATTCCTAGTATGGCATCGAATCCCATATCCCCCAACTCTATCAAATCTGCCTCTGTTCGCACTGTGTCCACTTCCACCGTGCATCCTTTATAGATTCTATTTGCCTCCATAGCTTCAGATCCAGGTGTTTTTACTTTAATTTTAGCGTTACTTCCCATTATCCCAAACCGTTTCGCTAACATCTCCGACACAAACGAATGTGTCTCCCCACAGTCAAATAATACGAAAGCTGTAAATCCGTTAATAAGTAGTGTACCTGCCACGATGTCTTCAGCCATCGAGGCCTGTTCCTTTTTTACAGTGAACACTCGAGCATTTACGGTAATCCACTTCCTTGCCCTGTTTTCGGTTACCCCGGTTTCGATCCTCCTCCTCTTCGGGCAATCTTTGGCAAAGTGTCCTTCCTGGCCGCACTTGAAACAACTGTTGGTTCCTGCTCGGCATTCTCCAAAATGGTTCTTCCCGCATTTGGTGCACGCCGGCCTGATCGGGGGTCCGTGTGCCGATCCGAAACTCTCCGTAGTGATCTTTCCCTTCCATTCTCCCCGTCCCTGAACTTCGTTCCTCGCAGAGCTTCTGGTGCGTTCCTTATCCATTCTCCGCAATCCTCCATCTAATTAGACTGCCACCGCCACCAAACTCGAGAATTCTTCGTCGTCGCGGCCATAAATAGTCAGTTTCACCTTTTGATTCAGCCCTTATGTAAAGCGGTGCACTTTTCCTGTTCACTCCCCATGATCTCAAGGGCTTACCTACCTAGTTCTATGAATTCCTGCATGTACTTCATTATGGGGCGGTTTCCTTGAGTCAATCTGTCGAACTCGGCCCTCTTATCTTTCTTAAGTCCCTTCGGCACGTAGTAATCCAAGAACGCATTCTTAAACCTCTCCCAAGAGATGGGTCCATCCTTCAATCGTGATGCGACATGCTTCCCCACCATCGGGCAGTACTACAGTCGAACCATAGCGGGGGCAGTCCTGCCCTAAGTTCCTCCGGGGCTTCGATCAGTTCAAACTTCTCTTCCATGTGAATAAACCACGCCTCCGCGTCCCCAATCTTATTCCCCGTGAAACTGTTCATCCCATCCTTCTTTAATGCCTCGTTGTAGTACATTCTACCCTTCTCGGGTCTTGCCACTGGTTCCATTTGCACGGAGTTTCCCCTCACCGTCTGTCCCTGTCTTATTGCGCTAACTAGGGACCTCGCCATGGTCTGGAACAGATCCCTGAGACTTTCCTGGCAAAATGTGAGAGGCGTCGTTGAATCCGCAACCGGAGTCTCTGTCGCCGGTGCCTGTTCTGATGAATTGCTATCCTCCTCTCGGTTCCCATGCGCTCTCGTCCTAGGCGCCATTCCTACATTAAGCTTTCGTTATATCTATGCCTACTCATGTCATCCGTTACATTCTATGCCCATCCCTTCCTATGGTCGGCTGTCCTCCTACGAGTTTCCTAGACTCTTCTACGTAGGACCGCACCGTTACCGGTTTAGTAACGATGTTACGCTCATATACCATTTTGTAACGACCCTAACTTAGGCCTAGCTGTTTTGTTAAAACGTGCTAAATAAAATGAAAACATTCGAATGTAAATTTAAAACGTAGTACGAAAACATCAAAGTTCGACAGCATAATTTAGAGTATTCTCCAAGGGACCGGACTCTATCACCGGACAACCGACGACCTCTTTCCCATGCCCATCTCATACCTCGTCCGCGTCACCTACAAATCTGTAAAGCGGTCACAGTCTATTAAAGGAAACTTCACAAACGCTACACATTATCTTTTCATTTCTTAATTACACCGTACACGCACATGCACACGTGAATCATTCCTTTTAATTGTTTTCTTATTTCATTATTCTTTCCCCTTATCATTCCCATCATACTTAAACTTTACTGTTGCCGAGAGTAACATGCTCGGTGCATGTCCCGCCCAAGCCAACCGTCAGCTGTTGGATGACTCGACGGGCCATATGCTTCCCTTCCCCAGGTGGGTACTTAGGCGCTACCCCTTTTTCCACCCGGATCCGTTCCGCCCTTTTCGTACGTATCTTTTCCTCTTTGGAACTTATCGTTCCCTTCATCAGGCATGCCCTTCCTTTGGCGAATCGTGTACTAGGCACGATGCCGGGTTTGGTCGGAAGGTCCATCCTTCCTCACCCCGAGTCTTATTAACATTTATCTAGTTCATTCGTGTCTTTTCCTTTCTTCTTTATTAACCCAATCC
>RWGZ01000944.1:194060-220634 GCA_009725065.1 Utricularia reniformis
TGCTCTGCATTTATAGAGTTGAAGGTGTGTGTAATCCACACCATGTAACTGTCTCTGACAGGTTTGTTAGAGGTTGTTGTCGCGCGATGTAAAACGTGGCCGAGATCGAAGCGTGATCTGGCCCGAGGCGTGGTAAACGTGTGGAGGCCCGAAGCGTGGAACGCGTGAGTTTGTAACCGTTTGGACCGAACCATGGGGCCATCTGTCAGAAACCGTTTTACTTCGCCAAGTTTATTTTCGGTCCCATCACGGAACATCGAGCCAATTCATCTTAAATGTACTAAGCTGGGTTGCGCAAGTTCGTTTCTACTACATAGGTCGACCCAATCGTTATTGAGTCTCACCCATTGTAGGATACATGGTCCTATGATTCTCATCAATATCATATAATATTCTTATTTTCAGTTAATTATTACCCGAAAAAGAAACGAAATGTACACGTGATGGAAAATAAACGTTTAAAATATTTATTTTTGGTATATGTTGCATGTTACATTAATTTGTTATTATTTGACATATTTCATTTTTATGCGTTAGAGGAAAAAACATTAATATAAAATATTAACCATAAAAACATTAATACATTAATGTGACTTAATGTGCTAACCATAATATACATCGTATATACGTAGTAGTTACAATAATATTACTTGATTTACTAATCATAATATATATATAATAATAACAAACCTGTTGTAGTTACTATAATATACAACATATACCAAAAATAAATATTTACTTTCCATCACGTGTACGTTTCGTTTGTTATCCGGGTAGTAATTAACTTAAAATAAGAATATTAGATAAAATAATTTAAGAAAATGCAAATGTAGTGCAATTTTCGATTGGCTATTGCGATTCTCTATAGCCTATCGCGAGTCGCAATAGGCAATCGCGAATTGGCCAAAAATTACAATTCGAGATAGACTATCACGATTGGTGGCAAAAACACAGCTCTGAATAAAATCGTTAATATTTTTAGGGGTTTTCCCCATTCTTTTTATACCTGTTGTTGTGGTTATAAAACCAGAGGTATCAACAGTCATCCGGTTCGCTAGAGAACGAACTCGGTTTTAGTTTATTTGTTATGGGAGAAACGATTATGAATAAACAAGGAACTAGACAAGACAAATTTAGAGTAGAAAACCCTTGGAAAAGAGGAAAAAATCAATTGACTAAGAGCTGGATAATTTATTAGCTGATTCCTTAAATAAACAGTTCATTACAAACGAGAAGGTTAATGAAAATGACGAGGTAAAAGAACGCGCTAAGGAGAAAACAACAGAGTAATGGCTGATTCTCGTGCGTCCAAAAGGTCCTGTAAATTCCGTCGTCAAGGCTTGTATTTATTGAGCTGAAATCGCGTGTAATCCACGCCATGTAACCGCCTCTGACAAGGTTGTTGGAGGTTGTTTTCACATGCTGAAAAACGTGGATGGGACCGAAGCGTAGTCTGCGTGATCAGGACCGAAGCGTGGAAGGTGTGGTTGAGCCCGGAGAGCAAGACACGTGGGCTATAACTGTCTTAATAGATCCATTTGATCGATCACAGAAGCAATGGGCCATATGCATTATTGGCCTTCGGTCCCCGATCACTGAGTATGAGTTTTTGGACCAAGTGGGCTATTGGATCAAACGTTTGTTAGAAGTTGGATCTGGGGCCTTCAAGTTCGGCTTCTTCACTTAGGCCTAACCTGGTTCGGGGTACCGGGATCCGAATGTCTCATCACTAGCCCCTTGGACTTTATCGCCATCATAATGGCGATGTAAGTTCGACCATCTGACTGAGAGCGTTTGGGGCAAGAATGCCTGATCGAACGAACGGAGGATCGTACCCGAACTGGTTATTACAATGTCCCTGAAGACCGATCGTGCACTTAGAGAATTTTCAGAAAGTTAATTTTCAAATTTGAAAGTTGTAACGGCTATGGGCAAAAGTGTAATTTGAGCTTTAACAGTAGCATGCGTCCTTTCGTATTCCGAAGGGAGGACATGTAGTCAGACTGTGGCCACCTGCAGCAGTGACGTGTCACTTTGTGGGTGGCTAGTGTGAGAGTTTAAAAGTTGGGATTTTGGTACTGTGCAACCATTGTTGCTATTTCGCGATAAATTCCGAAGCCCTAATACTCTCTGGCGATTTCGTTCTAGTGCTCTCAAACCCTTCTTTTCTTCACACATCTTAACGTAACTACCGATGATACCCCGCAAGGCTAGGTATTCCCTCGTTTCCGAGATTGACACCGAAGAACTTCGGGTCAAGTTCTCTATCCCAACCCATTACCCCATCTGGAGGGGGTAGGAAGAAGTTCTGTACTTTCTTCCCGCTGAGATGAACGTACTTGCTAACGCATTACCCGTTAGTTATGCCTCCCTGAAGTGGGGCATGCGGTTCCCGCTTCATCCTTTTGTAGCAGCCGTGCTTCGGGAAATCCACTGCCCGACCTAAGCTCTTTTTTCCCGGTAGTTACATATATATAATAGCTTTTATTTTTAATTGTTATAGGCAGGGGTAGAATCGACCATGAAACATTTTTTCAACTCTTTTTGGTGGGATCCCTAAGGGGGAAACGGTTGTTGGGGTGTCGCAGATTGTATTACATAACGACCCGAACAAAAGATTGTGAT
This sequence comes from Utricularia reniformis, assembly GCA_009725065.1. Taxonomy (NCBI): domain Eukaryota; kingdom Viridiplantae; phylum Streptophyta; class Magnoliopsida; order Lamiales; family Lentibulariaceae; genus Utricularia; species Utricularia reniformis. The sequence continues at coordinate 196,686 of RWGZ01000944.1, forward strand.
ATCGTTGACAAGCAAGATTCCCTTCATGAATGAGAATTTTGTTATGTCTGGATAGATATTCCGAGGGAGGACCTGTTGAAGGTGTCTACCTTAAATACTCATCCTGATATCGGGAGATTGGATCGAACTCGATTCAACCCTTCCTATCAGGATATTGCCAATACGCTGGCGATGCTTCCTTATCCCGAAAAACGTCTTAAACGCATAGACATATTTCGGGAGAAGAAGCTGCTAGAGATAGGGGTAGCGGGCAGGACCGGTGCCATGCCCCGAAGGGGATATTTTCTAGTTCGGACTCATCCGAGTATGAGGGATCGGGTATGGAATTTAACTTATTTTAGTTCATATCTCCTGATCCTTATCGTTTTTCTTCTGCTGGCTCCACAGACACGATGTCGGGGAACAGAATGGCTGAGATGGCTGCTGCGGCCAAGGCTAGGAAGGATGCACGGTTGCGGGCATCCAAATCAACATCACACACCTCTGCAGAGTCTTCCCGATCAACGTGAGGTTCCAGCAGCCACAGGCCCGGACCCTCGATGATGGAGGTGGATGAGGTGATTTCGACAAGAATCTGCTTGTTAGGCCTATCCGTCATGTATAGGATCGGGAATAATTCTCACATTGATTTTAACGTCGTGCGGTTGTTGCTGCAAGGGGTGATGAGAGTTGAGGATGTTCTCCCATCTTCCAACTTGGAGGAGAGTATGTCGAGGCCCCCTCTGCCTAAAGATCGAAGCAAGCGGGCGCCCAAAGCGGAAGCCCCGAAGCAGTTCAAACGGCTGAGGAGGGCCGGAGAACAGGCTGTACCCCTGATCCCGAAGAAGGGGATCTCAATTGGTGGGACATCGGTCCCCACGCCATCATATCCCGAACTGGTCAAGGGGCGATCCAAGCGATGGTTGCCTCTGTCTCAAAGGCTCTAGGACCTAAGAGAACTCCAGGGTCATGGAAAGATGCAATGCTTGAGGAATATAGGCTCATGGCAGGAACAACCCAGCTGAACTGGATTGCTCCATCCCCAGTTTGGTGGCCGTTTATCTAGAATCCTAGACGACGGTAAGTTATCTTCGCATTCTATCACTTAGGTAGGATTTCAGATCTGACCATGATCCTTTCTTACATACATGCAGAAAAAGTCTGGACCTTATTTCTGCCATCCAGCTAGGTCGAAGCTCTGCTTCGGCTTCTGAAGATATGAAAGATCAACTTGCTCTAGCTCAAAGGTAAGTTGAGATCAAGCAAAAGGAGATGGAATCGGTCCAGGAGTAAATGGACCGTTTGAATGGAGATATGTTAGGAACAGTCACTCAACTTTGGCTTGCCACTTCTCAAGCGGCGGAGTGGGAAGCAAAGTATATGGAAGCCTAGTCGGCTGCTAATTCCGCAACGGCCCGAGTTTTGGAATTAGAGCGTCAGATACATGAGCTATTTGACGAGAGCAACAGAGTTCTCATTCGGTCCCAGGAAGAGAATGATGCTTTGAAGGAAGAATTGGTTAAAGGCAATGAAGCAATTGAAGGAGCGGTCCGGGAGGCCATACTGAGTTTTGCCCGATCACCGCCGATGTTTGCCGTAGCGGCAAACGTCTATGGATAAAAGATCTCACAGTACATAGACAATATGAAGGGCCAAATAGTTAGCAAGTTTGGTTTGGATCCTGAAGATAAGCCCTGGGAGACGATCGATCCCTTTACCAGAGATGAGAACTTCAAAGAGATCTCAGTTTTGGATGAATATCCATTGGATAAGGATCCCAACTTCCATCTGTTTGACTTAATGGAGAAATTGGTCAACGAGGTGGTTGAGAAGAAGAAGAGGAAACTGGATGATCTCAAGGCATGGATCGCGGAGAAGTCCAGGGCAGCAGATAAGGAGGAAGGACATATAGATTAGGTTTAGATCTTGGGTCCCCCTTACTGTATTTGTTTATTGTAACTATCATCTTTCAATATATTTTATCTTCTAAGAATATGTTCGGGGTCCATACTGAGCCTAAACTGTTCGGTTATCTTAATAAGTTAGGTTGGGGTCTTGCTAGTCTTAATAAGTTAGGGAATTTTAATCGCATTAACATACCACTCTTTATTCCATCCCTATCAAACATTATGACTTTGGCGGTGATACATTGGTTCTGTATGAGTCCCATGGCAAGCTATATCGAAGCTCCGGTTCTAATACAAGTCCCGTGTCAAGCTTCGGTCAAGCCCCGGTTATGCATAAGTCCCAATATAGGCTTGCGTTTGTGCTTTGACTGGCTAATTCTGTCCCCGTTATCCCCGTATAATATTCAACAACCACAATACAGAACTTCCGCTGCTTTACCGATCGGGGAAAAGGTCCCAAGATATCAATCCCCTACATGTCGAATGGACAAGGGAGTGGGGTCATCGATAAAGGTGCCCCCGGAAATTGTGGGACCGGATCATGGAATTGACAAGCAGCACATCGTCTAGTGTATTTCTTAGCATCCTCAAGGAGCGTCGGCCAAACATACCCGGCCCGGATAACACGATGATATAAAGATAGGGCCCCAGATTGTATACCGCATATCTCCTCATGAACATAAATCATAACGGTTTCAGCCTCAATAGGGGATAAACATCGCAAGAGCGGTCCTTCAAAACTCTTCTTAAATAATCACCTATTATTTAAGACATATCGCTTAGCCCATGTCTCAATCTTTCTAGCCTCATACGTATTTTCGGGTAGATGGCCATTGGTCAAATATTTAACAAAGGGATTCATCCACGTGGGTTCCCCTGGAGAGTCAATAGCATTAATACTAAAGCCCTGGAGTTCATGACATAAAGTCTCAACTTCTTCAATTGACTATTCGGTCACAGAAATTTCGACCGAAGGTTGATCCTGAATATAGACCGATACGGTGCACGGTCCAATGTCTGGTATGCCTGCAGCCAATCTGGCTAACGCATCGGCAACTTTATTTTGTTCTCGAGGCAGATGGTTAAGTGAGAATTCACTGAACTTCTTTGATAATTCCTAAACTTTAGCGTGATACAACTTCATCGTGGGCTCATGTGTTTCAAGTCTTCATGCGATCTGTTCCACCACCAACTTAGAGTCTGAGAACATTCGCACTTTGACAACTCCCATCTTTCGGGCTAGGGTCATTGGCAACAATATATCCTCATATTCCACCACGTTATTTGTTCCAGAGAATAAGAATTTAACTACGGAATGGATAACATCGCCTTGCAGCGTAGTAAGGGTAATGCCCGCTCCTTTTCCTCCGAAGGTCGACCCATCAACATAAATGATCCATCGATCGTCCTCTTGGTTTAAGAATATGGCTGATCGAGTCATTTCGACCACGAAATCAGCGAGGACCAGAGCCTTGATCGCCCTTCGGGGTAAGAACTCCAGATACATGGAGCTGATTTTGATTGCCCACTTTGCCAATCTCTCATTGGAATCCGCCTAATTCAGGACTGACTTCAAAGGCTGATCAGTATAAACATAAACCTTTCGACCTTCGAAGTAATGCTTCAACTTAGATATAGCTTTCTGCAACGCCAGCATGAACTTTTCCAAGGTAGTGTATCTAGTTTCGGCAGATACCAGGGAATGACTCACATAATAAACAGGTCTGTGAACGTCATCCTTAATGGTAACTAGATCTGCGCTGATTGCGACATCTGATACAGCTAGATATAATCTCAAAGGTTCATCGCAAGTCGGACTCACCATCACATGAGGAGTACTTAAATAAGTCTTCAAATCTGAGAAGCCTCGATCACACTCTTCGGTCCAATCCAGATGAATTGCTTTCCTCAATACTCTTAAAAAGGGCAAAGCCCGATCTATGGATCTAGAAATAAACCTGCTTAGCACTGTTAATCGGCCAGTAAGCCTTTAAAATTCTCTCATGTTTCTCGGAAGCTGCATATCAATGATTGTCTGGACTTTCTCAGTATTAACCTCTATGTCTTTCTCAGAAACATAATATCCTAAGAATTTTCCACTTCGGATCCCGAAGCAACATTTGTTAGGAATTAGTTTGAGTTTATATTTGCGCCATACTTCGAAACAGCGAGACAAATAAGAAATATGGTCATCATCATTCATAAATTTGACAATCATATTATCAACATATACTTCCATCATGTGGTCTATCAGAGTTCTAAATATTTTATTGACCAACCTTTGGTATGTTGCTCAGGCGTTCTTCAAGTCGAATGGCATAACCACATAGCAATAAACACCGTCTTCGGTCATGAATGATGATTTTTTTTATCTTTCTCAGCAAGAAAGATCTGATGATACCCTGAGTAAGTGTCCATGGTACTCATAATTGTGCTGTTAGCCACAACATCCACCAAACGGTCAATATGTGCCAGGGGGAAAGGATCTGACTCACAGCTATTGTTGACGTCGGTGATGTCAATACACATCCTCTATTTCCCATCTGCCTTGGAGACCACTACTAGGTTCGCAACCCATTCAGTGTAATGGATCTCTGTGATAAATCCCGACCACAACAATTTGTTCACCTCAGCCAGGAAAATTTCAATTTTCTTAGAAGAATAGCGTCTCCTCTTCTGCCCAATAGGCTTTGTCCCATACTCGGTGTTGATCCGATGCTCACTTTCAGATTGGTCTATCCCCGGAACATCGTCCGGGGTCCAAGTGAATATGTCCATATGGCTTCTTAGCAAGTGGACCAACTATTCCTCAAAAGATAGGGCCAGATGTGCCCCGATGCGGGTAGTCTTAGTTGAGTCATCCTCATCCAAATTGATCAGCTTGAACCCAACGGGTTCCATAGCTTGCCTCGGGTGTGGTGGCTCTTCGAGCAAATCCACTCGGGTCCTCTTAATAGGTGCCAAAGTTCGGCACGAGCTCATCTAACACTGTCTTGCTACTTTTTGACCCCCCTTTACATAAATAACTCCATGAACGGAGGGGAACTTGAGCATCATGTGATAAGTAGAAGGGACCGCCTCAAACTTACTGATACCGATCCGTTCGATAATGGTGTTGTAAGCTAAGTCGACTTCAACGACAATGAATTCCAAGGTCTCGGTTCGGTCCTAGCATTGATCTCCTAAAGTAACCGTGAATAGAATTTTCCTGCATAGAATAACGCTCATCTGGTCAAATGCCCAGAGGGTAATATTGGCGATAGGAAGATCATGACCGGCCCCTCCCAACATTTCCGCTAATTCGCGCTTCATCAAATTGCACGAAGCCCCGGTATCCACTAAGATTTTGTGGACCCGGCGATTAGCAATAATTCCAGTGATGATGAGAGGATCATGACATGGATCAATCATTCCTTCCCGATCAGCTGTGATGAAGTTAATAGTGCCCTCGAAAGAAGAGGACCGCTCAGTCGGTTCATACTTAACCATCGCCACAGATTCGGAGTTCTCAGCGGAATCTCCGCGCATTGCTCTCTTTCTTTCCCTGACCGATTCATTGATTTTTATTCTTCCGAAGATTACATACATATCTCCGGCCACTTCTCTTTCTCTGGGCACCGCCTCATTCTGAGGAGGTTGGGTGTCCATTTCAGCAGGTGGAGGAACGTGTTCTTCCTGCGTCCCACCTTCATTTTGTGGGGCTCTGGCGGCCCCGCCATCTCCTTCTTCGGCCCTGGCCACGGTTCTCTCAACCGTGCTGGCCTCTGTCTTGTTCTGGTGGAGGGGACCTTCGGTCCTCCATCCGATCATTATAATTTTGGGGCTGTCCCCGATTATCGCTTCCCCTCAGTCTGTGACGATCGTCACCTTGATGGTCCTTTCGGGGAGATTCAGCTCGTTTGCCCTTATGATCACTCTGATCGGACCTCTCCTTATGCATTGCCGCTACTATCTCTTGCAATAGCGGACACTTCAGCGTCGGGTGATCGCGATTATGATGCAACTCGCAATACACCCGATTCTCCTCCTTCTTCAGGAGGACATTCTTCTCAATAACAGCTGCTACTTCTCGGGGCTGCTTCGTAGGGTAAGAAACCCTATAATCAAATAAGTGTTCAGAGTTCCTGCTAGGCTTCCGATAACTTGCTCCCAGTGCTTCATCCACATTAATTTACTTGTTGATTTTCTGAAGAAGATTTCTCAATGTGGATGGTAGATTCTTTACCAAACTGGCCAAAAGGCCGCACGGTCCCAGGATCTGCTGCAGAATATCGATTTTGTTCTGAAGCTCCAGCTTGATACCCCGGGCGGTTCTGTTGATCTTCTCCATGAAGGACCGGAGACTTGTCTTTGCCGGGATATATTTCAACTGGTATAGTTTCTGTCTGCTTCGAATCGGTCCTACATTTGGGGTAAACTGCTCAGAGAAAGGCAGGATAAATTCGTCATACGACTGTATGGATCGGGCCAGCATGAACCAGGTCCGGGCATCGCCTTGTAATCCGGCTGCGAAGTGCGGCACTTCAGTGAATCAGAGGCCCGAACGGTTCTCATTCTTAACTCAAAATTTACGACATGATCGATCGGATCTCCGTCACCACGAAACGTCGGCAAACCCTCGGGGTTGCGATAATGTCGATCTGGGACTGCCGCCCAGATCTCTTCAGAAAAAATGAGTATGAAATCTCCCAACGCGGCGGAAACACCTCCAGATTGCTAGGATGACGCTTGTGTCACATGTAGGTTGTGCCACCAGTCGTCATCCTTGCTCCGCCTGATCGGGGCCTCCATGGCCCTGTTGAATAAACCAGGATTACGCCCAGGATCGGGCCCGCAATCCCTCTGCGTACGCAAGCTCCCCAACTCCCTGGTGAGTTCGTCGATATGCCTTTGCATTCGTTCCCGATCAGTTCCAGGAACGAGAGTTGGAGCTCTAGTTGGAGGGGGCGGAGTAGATAGATATCTCGGCCTCCTCATTGTTATACCGCGCTTGATAATCTCCTCTTCATCAGAGTTTCGCGTGTCAGGGTCACTTTCGTACCCTCTGTTTGTAGGAACAGGTCTTGCAACAGCCAGTGGTTCTGTTCCACTCCTCTCCGAACTAATTTCCAGTATCACTTTCCTGACAAAAGCCTCCAGATCTTGTAAAGAGACGTTGAGGCTGGAAGACTGTTTGGAAGCACGTCGCTATCGTTCGTCGAAGTTCTAGTTACCATGCCTTTGATTATCATATCCTAGGGAGAAACCTCAAATGGGGATTAGAAAATCATCCCCACGGACGGCGCCAAACTGTTATTGTGAAAAAACCAGGGGTATTAACAATCGTTCGGTTCGCTGGAGAACGAACTCGGTTTTAATTTATTTGTTATGGGGAAAACGATTATGAATAAACAAGGAACTAGACACGACAAATTTAGAGTGGAAAACCCGTGAAAAAGGGGAAAAACCACTTGACTAACAGCTGGAAACACTATTAGCCGATTCCTTAAATAAACAGTTCATTACAAACGAGAAGCTTGATGAAAATGACGAGGCAAAAGAAACGTTAAGTAGAAAACAACAGAGTAATGGCTGATACTTGCGCGTCCAAAAGGTCCCGTAAATTCCGTCGTCAAGCATTGTATTTATAGAGCTGAAATCGCGTGTATTCCATGCCCTTTAACCGCATCTGACAATGTTGTTGGAGGTTGTTTTTACATGCTGGAAAACGTGGATGGGACCGAAGCGTAGTCTGCGTGATTATGGTTGAAGCGTGGAATGTGTGGTTGAGCCCGGAGCGTAAGACACGTGGGGCTATTACCGTCTTAACCGATCCATCGGATCGGTCCCAGAAGCAATGGGCCATATGCATTATTGGCTTTCGGTCCCTGATCACTGAGTATGGACTTTTGGACCAAGTGGGCTCTCGGGTCCATCTATCCTTGTCGGGTCAAACGTTTGTTGGAAGTTGGATTTGGGGTCTTCAAGTTCGGCTTTCGTCACTTGGGCCGGTCTAGCAGAGCTTGGGCCTAATCTGGTTCATGGTACCGGGATCCGAAGGTCACATCACTGGTGATATAGGTATAGAATATTTTGTGATACCAATATTCGAGTTATAACCTGTGTTTTTGGTTACATTCTAATAATTCATAAAATATTGAAATTCTAGAATTTCAATAGGATGACATATATAATGTTTTAAAATGTATGGGTGAAATGAATATTCTAACAAAGGGCACATTTGGAACAACGTTAGATNTTTTATGTTGCGCTTGTGTTTGTTATATATTAAGGTTTGGTGAAATAAACTATTATTGAATTGTACCCAATTTAGTTTTTAAAAAATTCAATTAGGATGTTAATTGGTATATAAAGCGGTGACTAAAATGCAAAAAATTAGAGGTCAACAACGCAAGGTCATTTACCTTTCGCTTGAAAAAATTTTGTTTTTAAATAAAAGTGGTGAACTTTATTTATTATTTATGAATAAAATAAATAATACTTCAACAAAATTTTGAAGCATTTCAATTTATGTTCATTTCAAAATAATACAAATTTTGAAGTTCCATTTTATGGACACAAAATTTTGCCTCTGGAATGGAAAAAACTCGAAGAGGGAGTGATCTTGATCGGCCGGTATAGAATATTTATAAGAATTCAATGAACATGATTCTTTCAAATGTAAATATCAGTTATATTGAACTAACGGTTGATTGGGTTTGTTTGGTACAACTATTAAAAGTACAGTGACATAAGGTGAGATTGTTCAATTATGATTTTTTTAATGTACGCAAAACACAAGCTTAATTACGATGTGATAATCGTTAAAAAATTGCGATATTATCACAGATGTTAAAACCAGCTGTGGCTTTATCATTATTTTGGAAAAGACTCATTTACCCTTACTTCTATTAACTATAATATAATTATATTTATTATTATTATATATATAAGGTTATACTAGTATTTTTACATAAATCACGATGATAATACCGCAATTTTACCAAACATACTTAAAAATTAACGATCATCATATATCACCACACCTCACTATATCTCACTACATCTCACCATACCGCAATTTTAAAAAGTTGAACCAAACAAACCTATTACCTTCCATGGCGCTAGAAGCTCTTCTTTTTGTTATTATTGCAAATTAAAACTTTATTGTTAAATTTATTTGTAACTCATATAAATGGTTTCTAATTGGTTAATACCAATTTGTTGGTCAACAAGGCACCAGATCATTAAGATGGTGAAAGGTTGTCCAGTGGGCTAGTTACTTTTTTTACCGTTCCTTATACATCATCGCTTTTCGAACGAATCAATAGAAAGGCAAATCTTTATCTTCATTTTTGTATGATCCCTTCAACTTTGTGGATACTAGTTACATTAGAGGTGCAAATGAGTTGAATGGGTTGTGNAATTATTAGTGTTCATGACTTCATGTAATGACTGTTTTACAACTCAAATTTCAGTTTCTATCTAATAAATAATGTTTTACGTATTTTAATTGATACAAATTATTATTGCAAAATCATGTTTACCTCACCGATTTGGTTTTGAGACATTGTAATAACGGAAATTATTCTATATAATTAAAATAAAATCCAACGGAGAAAATGCTCATTTGACGAAGAAAAAATGTTACTGGGCAAAATGGTGAATATTTTAAATAAATGAATTTAAATATTACATTTATATATTATGTTGCATTATAAATAATGTATCAGTTTTATTTTGTATTGTGTACAATTCCACTTTTATACTTTAAATATTATCTTCCATTTTGTATGGTTCCTTGAATGGTTACTAGTTATTGTTAAAAGTACAAATGAGTCGAATATGTTGCACAGTCGAGCCCAACAATACTCGAGTTCGAGCTCAACTTTTTAAAAATCATGAACTTTGTATTTCTAACTAAGGGAGCCAAGTTGGTTCTCAAACAACAATTAACAATATATATATATATTATTTTAATTTATTTCAAACCCCAAATTCAAAATTGAGTCGAACTCAAAATCTAATTAAATCGGATTTTGAATGGGTTTATTTGGTACAATGGTAATAAATTACGGTGATGTATAATGAGGTGTTGTGAGTTCAACTTTGGTAATGTGAACGCATTTATAACAATGTGATTTTTAAATTGTTTGGTAAACGTGATTTTGTTAAAAATACATATTTACCCTTAAGATAAAATAAATGTAATGTATTCAAATTAACCCATTCATACATTCCCACAACCAACTTTATTTAAAAAAGTGCATGGCCTATTCCTCTTAATTAGTTCTTGTGCAAATAATCTAACAAAAACATCAACCAAATGTCTATCCAATACGCTAGTGTTCTAGAATCAGTATTTTGTGACTTTGTCATAATTGATTATCAAAGTAATTCAACACATCATAAATAAACAAAGGAAATAAGATGGGAATGATAACAAAAGGAGAAAAAAAGCTTGCATAATTGAAGGTGATAATGGTTACCAAAGTTTAGCTTTTCGCTTGTTGTTCCCTGAACAAGCGGAAAAACTCTTTCAAGTTGTTCCCTCTAATGAATTCTCTTAATAGAATTGATGGCATTGTCCTACTAAATATTAACATAAATTCAGTCCAATTGTTCCCAAAAAGTTTTCTTGCCAAGCTACATGAAACAAATTTCTGGAAGTCCATAGATAAATTATTGCTAATTGGCCAAAGTGAGAAGCAAAAAGATTTGGATAAACAAAATGCTCATCATACACCTAATCAAAGTTGATGGTTCATTGCACAAGCCAAAAGACATGCTTTTGTAAGCCCAGACATGTGAAAACAATAAAACTAGCTTTTACAATTCATAATTGACGCTAGCATAAATTTACAAACATGGGGGCCGAATATTTTTTCAGAAGATGGGTCTCCAACTCTGGTAACACTTCCCGTTGGATGGGCAATAGAGAGAAAAAAAGAGGGTTGCGTTAGGGTTAAGAAAATTTAGAAGTAAATAGTTTTTTAGTTAAAGTGAGAATGCTATTATATAACTTCACCAATCATGTTCGCACGGTAGCCCCTAAAACAATCTACTACTTCACCGTCATTTTTTAGGTTCACCTCACTGTGATTCCAGTTTTGTTAGGTTTATGTCCAAAATATCACGGTGCGTTCATAGCACTGATGTTTAAAACACCAAAAAAACAAACCTAATAATGGATTTCTTAGTTTTAAAATTCGAAGTGATCTCAAACCGAAACTAGTTTATTTCGAGCTGAACTTGAACCTCACATTTAAATTTGGCTCTCCGATTCCTTTACACATTTAATTACATTATGGAAACCCAACTACTAAATTTATTTTGTGAATTAAAATCTCAATAATTGATTCTTTTACCCATACTTTGTTACATTCAAACAACGAAAATATTGATGTTTATTGTTTGTCTATTTCATATATCATAAAAATAACAATTTAGTACTTAAACTTCAATATTCAACTATTAAAAAATACAACATGTCAATCTCATGATCACTCCAAATTTCGAAAATTTGCTAAATAGGGCGATCAAATTTACATAATTTTAAATATATTAATAAAATTAAATGGATATTTTCCATCTTGTTTCATGTCATAGTTTTGTATTACATTACATATAAACTAAAAAAAGGCATGATCAAATTATGGTACTTGATGTAATTGCGTGAATCAAAATGTCCGGGTTTCGAACATTATAGAAGATGTGAATTTCATTTCCATTTACTATTAAAAAGTAGAAAAGACAAGGGATTAGTGATTTCAAACCTGCCAAATTCGTATTAGACAATTAGATCATTAACTAAATTCACATTTTTTAAACCTAAATTTTGACAACTCTTATTTGTAATTTCATTATTTTTTATTAAAATATTAATCTAACAACAATTTCGCAACAGTATTAATAAACTAGGATTGTTATGCAATTCAAAATGTTCGTATACGAAATATGTTTGTTTCGTATATGATCATATTTGTTCGTTCGAATAGAAATATGAACATTGTCTGAAAATTTTTTCATGTCCTTTAATAATATAAATGAATATGAACAATTTCGTGAGCAAATATTAACTTTTGTAAATAAATATATTTTTTATTTATATTTAATGCAAATAAATTATTAAATATTAGAATTTAAAAAATTCTAGCTATCATATTTCAAATTATCTCTTCAATATTTTCATATATTTTTTATTGAATTATATGTATATAATGTTTTCTCTATTTTCTTCTAAATTTGCAATTATATTATTTAAAATTTTCAATTTTTAATATGTTGACTTTCAATATGAAATCCAAACAGATCATTCGAACATTTTCAAATGAAAATGAATATGAAAATTCACATAAATATTTAAATAATATTCGAATATGAATAATCTTTCGAATCAAATACGAAAAAACACAAACAATGTTCGCATAAAAACATGGACAAACATAATTATAGAGAATTTGTTTTTTAGGGTAGAATAACAATAAAGTAATGAAAATTACAAATAAATAAAATATATATTAAAAGAATGATAAGGATAAGACTTAAATGTAAAAGTGCAATGAAAGTGACTTGGAATCCAAATTGAAAGAGAGGAGTTTAAATGTTCCATCAGGCAGCAGTCTCTTTTTGGCAGTTCATCTGCTGGTTCTTAACAAAAACATATCAGATATAGCTTCCTTTTTAAGCCTTCAACTTCTTCTTTCAAACTCCACACAATAATCATTAGATTACATCTTTCTACTTGTACTACTAACCCCAAAATCTAGGGTTTTCTCTTCTCCTCTCAGATCTGAAAAAAACCCACAAAAAATTCCTCGTTTTTAACTTAGTTTTCTTTGTACGATGGTGAGGGGAAAAACACAGATGAGAAGAATAGAGAATCCCACGAGCAGACAAGTAACTTTCTCAAAGAGAAGAAATGGTCTTGTTAAGAAAGCTTATGAGCTTTCAGTTCTATGTGAAGCTCAAGTTGCTCTCATTGTATTCTCTTCTAAAGGTCGTCTTCACCAATTCGCAAGTCCCAGGTATAATTTATTATTACTACTGTTTATCCCATTAATTATTTACTATATTCTTGTCCTTTAAATTGACATATCAGACTCTTCTTACATCTATTTCTTGATTCACTCTATTTTGTAATGGAAGCAGCGTATCTTTTGGATTTTGAGCAAATCTTTTGAGTCTCTTCTCTTTGGGGGTTCTTCGTTAGGGTTATGAATCACAATCAACTTAGATTTTCGTGCATGTTTGGGGTTATTTGTTATTACATTACATGCAATGTAAGAATATGTTTTTGCAGTTTGACTTTGGAGACGATTGAGCGATATAAGAAGAGTCAAAAGAGTACGGAAATATGGGGAAGTACATTTAATCAAGGGAGTAGTAGTACACAGGCACAGGTCAGACTTTTTTTCCCATTTTTCTACTTAAATTTTCATTAATTTAGCTCATTATGAAAATTGGAACTTCCTTTAACATTTAAATATTGGATTAGGTTTTTAATTGATTGTAAGAATGTTCGTACACTCTCGTTTACACTTGGTAGAATCTAAATTTGTAAATTGGGATTTTTCTAACAGCTAAGGTAGAATCTAAAATACCAATTTATATTGGCCAAGAATACCATCATTAATATTTTACATTTTGGGTTACATTGGCAAGAATACCAATGTTTATAGGCTTACATTAACCCTTGCCCTAGCTCTCGACTTTTCATGGTGTTCAAATCTTGAAAAGAATCATGTATATGGATGCTTAACTTGAGATAGTTCATTTAATCCTATATGTTAAAGTTAAGTGTCTGGTGTCCTACATCATGTACGAAACTAGAATTGTTTCTAGTTTGTATGATGTGTGATATCATAAGTGTTTTGTTCGATCTAGTCTTTTCAATGCAATTCACTCCTCTTATATACTGGACAACATGAACACTCTCCGGATCCATTGAATCTCAAATTTCTATGTGGTATCAGAGCTCGAGTGTGTGTTTCGGATTGGTCCATATCGATTTAGAAAAACACATTAGGCTTAGTTTGCAAAAATAGATCATCATATAACTCGATACTAACGGGCCTATTTAAGTAAGTCTACACCGGACCAAAGCTAATTCCACTTGAGTATGAGTGTTAATGTTAAGTGTTTGATGTCTTCCATCTGATACGAAAATATAATTGTCGTAATTTATAAGAGGTGTGATAACATAAATAATCATCAATTTAATAGGAAGTGGGTAATTCACTTTATGGTGTGATGAGTTGCAGTAACCAAAGTGAATGCTATTAGTATAAATCATTCTATCAAGAACGTTCTATTGGAATTTACTCTAGTGAGAATAAAGAATAAAATGATAACATAGTACCTTTTGGTAGTTAGTGTTGAGTGTGAAGTTTGGAGATGTGGATCAATTAGGGGAACCATGAAGTAATAACAATCAAGCATTTGTGAGATATTAAGAATATTTGTAAATATTAGATCTATAAATTAGAAGTCTTGATATGTAAAGCGATGGATAAAGAGGATATTGACATTCTTTTACAAATGGTTTGTAAAAAATTAATAGACAAATAGTGTTAAAAAGTTTAGTGTCTAGTGTCCTCATCATATACGAAATTAATTTATTCTAGTCATGAGAGATGTGACATTATAAATAATTGACTTAACCTAACATTTTAATGTGATTTAATTATCTTATGAATTGAGATACACCAATTCTTTCACTATACATTGAAACCCTGATTTTTACGAGTAGTTTTCTATAGAAACCCAAATCTAGGAATACCACAAGACGGACTTCTTTACTTAAGAACATTCTCTTACCCATACTTAAGAGTTTGGACACTTTGTGCTGTGTCTTTCGCTTGTTTCTACAACATATTTATCTTGTTTACTTCAAAAAACATTGTTTCTTTTGTTTTTGCATTTATATATGCAGGGAAGCATATTCTTTGTCCCTAGATTCCTCCAAATCTAAGGTTTTGGGATTGTTTGTTAGTTTATACCCATTAGTGTGATTCATATAAACTTATATATTAATGTTTTTCATTTCATGTTAATGGATAATGAAACTTATGTTATATATATAGCATGCTGTGGTTTCTATTTCAACTTTATTATGTGTAAGTTTTATTCATCAATGATACTGTTAGAAACATATAAACATGGACTAGTTGTGTACAAATGTATTATTCATACATAAACATGTTGATACATAATTGTATTAAATCTTAACCATTGACTTTCATTTATAGATAATGAGTCATTAATTAAAATGAATTGTGTGATTCTTGGTTTATTGAGTCTTTATAACTAAAGGACATTTGTGGAAATAAATTATTATCATTGTTAAGTTCTCTAAGGTGAGTGATAGAAGAGCTTATTAGAAGAATTTTTTTAAAAAAATTCCTTGAGATATCTCAAGTTGTAGAGATCATGTAATTTTAAGGTTTTTAACCTTAAGTTTTGATAAAAGTTTTTTTAACTTGCTTGTTAGTTGATTTTCCTTCCATTTATCTTATGGTATTCCATTTTGCAATTGATGAAGACATGTTATTATTATAATTGAACCTTAAAAAGCATGTCCTGAAAAAATCTACTTTTTACCTCTATTTGTAAGGAAGATCCTGAAAATTTAAGCATTTGCTTAATGAACTGAAAGATTAGGTGATTTAGATAGCAACTTGCCCTTGTTTAACCATTCCCTTTGCCTGTTTTGATCTTGGGGTTTGTTAAAGTAAAGTATGTTCATGAAATATAATTATTCTAGTTTATGAGTGTGTAATATCATGAGTAATTGATTTAATCTAATATTTTGCAATGTAATTCACGTACATTATGTATTGGACTACATGTACATTCTCATGATCCATTGAATATTGATTTTCTACATATGATACGCTAGAAAAAACCCAAAAGGATTTGTAGTTGTTGAAAGATTGTTTCACATTGGTTCGGTTGTAGAAATAGAAATGCTCTCATGTATAATGGGAATGATATCATAAGTAATCGGTTTGATATAGTATTTTCAGTGTGATTCACTTCTCTTATGCATTGGGTTAGACGGACACTCTTCTACCCATTGAATCTTGAATTTCTATAGTAGTGTTTCTCAATTCTTACAGAATTAATGATTTCTTACAGGGTTTAGAAGATGAAGCAGTGGACGTGCACAAGAAAATGAAGCTTATAGAAGACTCCACCAGGCAATAAATAATATGATAAGATGAATTTTTACCTCTTTAAATCTCTGTTAGCTGAATTTCGTTGATGCAGAAAACTGATGGGGGAAGACTTAGAACTTTGTAGCATAGAAGAACTGGAAGTTTTGGAGCAACAGTTGCACCAAAGTTTAAGCAAATTCAGGTTAAGACAGGTATAATATGATTGCTAAGTGATTCTTAAACTATTCGAAATACTTCAGCGTAATCCGGGATTCTGTACAAATCCCGATTTCTCTTGTGTTTTCTTAGAACACGATCTACAGAGAGCAGATCGAAGAGCTAAAGGNTGGCCTCTTTTGATCTTGGGGTTTGTTAAAGTTAATTATCCGATATCAACGAAATATAATTATTCTAGTTTATAAGGGTGTAATATCATGATTAATTAGTTTAACCTAGTTTTTTACAATGTGGTTCACTTATATTATGTATGGACTACATGAACATTCTCATTACCCATTGAATATTGAATTTCTGCATATGATACTTTAGAAAACCCAAAAGGATTTGTAGTTGTTGAAAGATTGTTTCACATCATCCGTAGAAATAGAAATGATCTATTTTATAAATGGAGTGATATCATTAGTAATTGTTTTGACCTATTATTTTCATGTAATTTACTTTTTTTATAGATTTGACTACATTTTTTTACCTATTGAATCTTGAATTTCTATAGTAGTGTTTCTCAATTCTTACAGAATTAATGATTTCTTACAGGGTTTAGAAGATGAAGCAGTGGACGTGCACAAGAAAATGAAGCTTATAGAAGACTCCACCAGGCAATAAATAATATGATAAGATGAATTTTTACCTCTTTAAATCTCTGTTAGCTGAATTTCGTTGATGCAGAAAACTGATGGGGGAAGACTTAGAACTTTGTAGCATAGAAGAACTGGAAGTTTTGGAGCAACAGTTGCACCAAAGTTTAAGCAAATTCAGGTTAAGACAGGTATAATATGATTGCTAAGTGATTCTTAAACTATTCGAAATACTTCAGCGTAATCCGGGATTCTGTACAAATCCCGATTTCTCTTGTGTTTTCTTAGAACACGATCTACAGAGAGCAGATCGAAGAGCTAAAGGAAAAGGTATGTAAATTAAAACCTCATGAGAAATCACTCGTAGAAAAGAGATAAAATGGTTTGAAATTTGTATTAACAACGAGATGAATATGCGGAGTATGCCAACTTTTCCGAACCCCTAAAAATGTTTGGTTGTGCAGGAAAGAAAGCTGATGAAGAAAAACAAAGAACAGGCTGAAAAGGTATTCAGTGTTAGAAATATCAAATTATCTTATATTGGATTTGAGTTAATTTTGAATTAGTTCATAAAAGAGAATAAATATCATAGAAATAACTTGTTCAAGTATTTTATGATGTGATTTTCTTCCTTATATGTTATATCTACACACTTTTTTTATATTTTCAACCTGTTTTAAGGTTTATTATTCTCTGTAGTGTGGAATGATGCATGTTCAATCAAAACAAGGTAAGGAAGTAGCAGCAGCAGAAGTTGTTGTGGAAACTGCATTGACAATAGGGCTTCCTGGAAATCATAACAGCTGAGAGATGTTAAGGAATTATTTAATTGTCTTTTTGTGTGACTTTTAATTTTATTTATTATAAAATTGTTGAGTAATTTTAGTGTGCTCACTTGATGTTTAGAGCAAATTATTGACAGGTGTGTTGAAAAATATCCCAGATGTGGAAATAGAAAATGTCTAGTTTATAAGAGGAGTGAAATCACAAGTAATTGATTTGATCCAAGTCTTTTCAATGTGATTCACTTCTCTTATAGATTGGGTTGCATTCCCCGACCCATTGAATCCTAAATTTCAAGATGGTATCGGAGCTTCAAAGTCGGTTTCGAGCTGGTTCGTACCGGTTTAGATAAAAAAACTCGAGTAGAAAAGCGCATCGAACCTAGGCGACAAAAATAGATCGACCTATGATTCGAGCACTACCGAGCATATTGAAGCAAGTTTGAACCGATCCAAGACCAGTTCGACTTAAGGGGGAGTGTTAAAATATATCTCACATCGGTTGTAGAAATACAAAAATCATAGTTTATAAGATGAGTGAAATCACAAGTAATTAACATGCCCCAAGTCTTTTCAATGTGATTAATTTCTCTATGGACTGAGCTGCACTCCCCGACCCATTGAATCCTAAATTTCAAGAAGGTGATGGACCCAAACTGCTGCATAAAACTAGCAAAGTCAAATTATGGATATCTCGATTTTGATTGAGATATATTTTATGTTGTGCTTGTGTTTGTTATATATTGAGTTATGGTGAAATAAACTGTGACTAGTTGCACACAATTTTGTTTTTAAAAAATTACATTAAGATATTTTTTGGTATTTATAGTGGCAACGAAAACGCAAAAAATGAAGTTATGATAAAGTAATTTAACTTTTTTTTGGATAAATATTGTTTTTTAAAAAGCGTGGTGAACGTATTTCATCATAGAGCTAAACCAAACAAACTCGTTAGATGAATAAAGTATAAAACGGGTTTTTGGGTTTTCAAAAACATTGTTTTATTTTTAAATTGTGGGTATTTGGTGAATTATTTTTGTATCTTGTTGTTTATCAAAAAACATGAGGATATAATACTTCTACGAAATTTTGAAACATTTCAATTTATGTTATTCATTTCAAAATAATACAAATTTTGAAGTTCCATTTTTTGGACACAAAATCTTGCCTTTGGAATGGAATTTTCTCAGAAGATGGACTGATCTTGATCGGACGGTATAGAACATTTATAAGAATTCATTACACGAACAGGATTCTTTCAAATGTAAATATCAGTCATATTGATCGGACGGTTGATTATTTTCCATGGCGTTAGAGGCTCTTCTTTTTTATTATTGCAAATCAAAACTTCTTTCGTGACTCATATAGTAGGTCGAGAACTAGAATCATCGAATTAAATCTCCGGCCCAATAATGTCGACTTATTCGACCAAGTACACTTTCTGTTGAAATATGAATAATGTCTCACATTGAAAAAATGAGAAGAAATTCATCTCTATTATACGTTATATTAATAAGATGGATTGTGTATCATATTAATTACTTATTCAAGTTTCTTATGGTGTGGTATCTTCTTTGTTATACATTATATTAGTACGCACTTCTTACATTAGTTGATCCGACTCTATAAATTTAATATTTTCACCCCTTAACAAAAACATTGATCCCTACTTTTAAACCGAGCTAATAAATACTAAGAATTACAAATTTGTGTGATCAATAAACTCTTGATATTTTTTGACCTATAATCTTAATAGATCTGAGATCTATCAAACCCAACATGTTATGAGTCAAATCCATCAACTCATACTAGTTAACACAAAGGGTTAGATAAAATTCCAGATCCATCAATTGGTTGATCTAACAGGTTGTAAATCTTATAAACCTGTCATTGGGTTAACATATTACGAAATTATTCTTCAATTTTAACACCATAAACAAAAAAGCACCTATCAACCCTAAAGCCCATATGGTTTACGAGTTTATTTTTGCGGTCGAATCCATATATTTATTTTCAACAGACCAACTATAAGAGTTGGATCTGCCCAACAAGTCAGACCGACAGATGACCACCTCTTATTGATATATATACAATGTTTTAAAAAATGTATCGGTCGGTATACAAAAAAAACTCAATGCATAGTTACGCATGATCTATATCAATATAACAAGTTTGTATCAAAAAAATAAAATAAATTATTAACTAAGAGAAAATACATATTTTTTAACTTATTTTCTATTTTTATCTTTCTGAGTCCAAAAAACTAAATAAAACCTAATTTTTTTATTCATTGGCCCATATGGGTCATGGATTTATTCTTTGGACCAAATCCATAAAAAAAAATTCGATAGACCAACTGTACGAGTTGGACCGGCCCAAAGAGTCGGGCCAACCCATGACCACCTCTACGTGATATATAGGGATTATAAAATGTAATGGTCTATAAACTTACGCATAGAGCATAGTTACGAGAGGTTGAAATTCAAGTGAAAAAGGATCATATAATGAATGAAGAGATATGGGTAGATTATTGTTGGTCCAAGTCTTTCAACTCAATACTTTATGGTACAGTTCAATAAATTCTACTATATAATAAATACACCACTATCCTCATTAATATTCATTCAACAACCTCTACTCTTATCACTTTCAATATGACCATCTTTCACCTCACATTATATTTTAACTTTTAGAAGCTCAAACTAGATTTTATATTCGTTTAAAATCAGTAATATTTTTTGATCGAGGGTGTAAACGAATCGAACTTAGGTGAATCTAAGTGATTTTTTAAGGTTCGAGTTAAGTTTGAAATAGATGGAGTACAGTTCTTGTAAAAAAAACTTTAGAAATTTTGGTTCCAGTTCAATTCAAGTTTGAATTAATATAAAAATAATAATATTATATATTATTATTTTAAATATTATAATATCCTTGGTTTCATGAACAGACTCAACTCAGTTCACTATAGAATTTGAGGTTCAACGTTCCATTTGTCAAGAGTTCTAAATTGAACAGCATTCAAAATATTGAAGTCAAATTTTAGCTGACTCCATTTCATCTGCACCCCTAGTGTGACCTCTATCCTTATTGTGGGAATTTGTTTCTATGTTATGGATTGATGACATGTTATTATATAACATATTTCTGATGTGTTGGTATTTTCCAATTTTGTTTGATTAATGAGGATCAAGTATTTAAATATTTAATTATGTAATATTACTTTTTCAAAATATACATTATTTATAATATGCGTGCGTAGTGATATAAACTTGAATATAATTTTTGTGCATAAATATTAAAAGGAATCCAATGTAAGGATGATCAAAAGAGCAGGTGGTCCAGTGGAATTCAGACCCGTGCCGGGCGGGATTACAGCACCCCAGCCTCCACCAAAAGTGGCACAAATCTCGAGATAATAATAAATATAATTGGCAAATTAATACATTAACTTTGGATTTTAGATTAATAAAATAAAAAATAAACTCCATTCATAAAATCCAATCAGACCCGGTCCAATTTGGACCGATACCATGGTATCATTTTTTATATTAATTTTTTTTTTGTGATAGAATCTGAAAAACTTGACTTTTGACATGAAAATCCGATATTGAGCCGTAGCGATAAAATATTTGATGTTCCAACTGTATATCTACGATATATCGATTTATATAAAAAAAACACTACTGACATAGTATAAAAATTTAAACATTTAATAATTATTAAATGTTTAATCTTGGTTGGATTTTGAATTGATATGCTATTAATTATACGAGTATATTTGTTCATTGGATAGTTAATAAGGTACAAAAATGTATGTAATTAAAATTTATTAAAATTCCAAAACAAAAGAGAGATAAAATTCCTTCATTAGCATGTTGGAATTTATTTCATCGATTAGTTACTTTCCCTTCGTAAGGCCACGTGTCTCATCGAAAGGCAGTCAGGAATTCAGAAGCACTGTGTACAATATGAGACAAAATAAAAACAACATATCTTACTCACTTACAATTTAAAGACAATGTAATTTTCTTATAATTTAAAAAAATTAAATAATTAATGCATCTATTAGCATAAAAAAGATCACAAACAAATAATCTAATCATTGGAAGAATTCTTAGATGTGTAATTTAGATGGTTATTTTTTTAAATTANAAATTCATTAAAAATATGGAGTTTACAAGGGCAAATACAGAAAGGAAGGGATTCAAAACGGGAGATCTAGTCTATTTGTCCTTCTTTCTTGTCTATTTCTCCAGAATTCTCTGCGATCCATGCCTTGAGATCTTCTATCTTCTTCCCCCTCTCTTCAACTATCTCATTGACTGATCTCTCCATCAGGTCAAAGAGGGGATAGTTGGGATCGTTTTCCAATTGGGGTTCTTCTAGCTAAGGGATCTCACGGAAGCTTCCGTCCGTGGTTAGGGTGTCGATCGTCTCCCAACGCTCGTCTTTGGGATCTAGACCAAATTTGTTGATCATTTGATCCTTCATGTTATCCATGTATTGGGAGACGCTCGGTCCGTAAACATTTGCCGCTAAGGCAAACATCAGCGAAGATCGGGCAAAACCTAGAAGGGCTTCCCGAACCGCTCCCCCAGTTGCTTCTTTACCCCTAACCAGTTCTTCCTTCAAGACATCTTTTTCCTTCTGGGACTGAAGGAGAAGTTTGTTGCTCTCGTCAGACAATTCTTGGATCTGACTCTCCAGTTCCAAAACGCAGGCCGTTGCGGAGTTCACAGCTGCTTGGGCTTCTCCCGCCTTGGAGGTAGCAATTGAAAGCTCAGTGCCCGCCCCAAGCAGCTTTCCATTCAAACGGTCTCGATCGGCACAGACCGATTCCAGCTCTTGTTGTTTAATCTCGACTTGCCTCTAAGCTAGAGCAAGTCGACTTTCTAGATCTTCAGAAGTCGAAGCAATGTTTCGGCTTAGATGGACGGCAGAGGCAAGGTCCAAAGCCCTCCTATGTTTTGCAAGAAAGCACGAAACAACCTCGATCAGAACAAAAACCCGATCATGCGATGAAAGTTGAAGTTAACTTACCACGGCCTGGGACTCCAGATAGGATAGCACCAGGCCGGAGATTGCGTCGTTGATACCGGGTGGGTTCTTTCTCCCCAAAAGCCGGTACTCTTCAAGAGCGGCATCTTTCCAAGAGGGTGGGACCCATTGTTGCCCCCGAGCTTTTGAAACGGAGGCTACCATCTCTTGGATCGCCTCCCGAACAAATTCCGGGCTCGATGTTGAGGGGACCTATCTCTCCCCAATTGTGACCCCTTTCACCGAGATCGGGGCTGCACACCTGCTCACGGCTGATCGCAACCTCTTGTATTGCTTCGGGGCATCCTCTTCAGGGCCCCACTTGCTCTTGATCGAGGGGACAGGAGGCTCTAGTACTTTGTCTCCAAAGCTGGAGGATGGAGGGACATCCTCTACCCGAATCGACCCCTGCAGCAACAACCGCACGACATTAAGATCCAGAGGAGAGTTATTTCCGATTCGGTACATGGCGGGAAGTCCTAACGAGTGAATTATTTTAGAAATCACCTCGTCCACCTTATCCATTGATCGGGGTTAGGGCCTTTGACTACTGAAACTTCCCGCCGATCGGGAGGATCCAACAGCGGCGTTGAAGGTTGGCTTGGATGCTTGCAGCTGGGCGTCTTTCTTGGGCTTCACAGCAGCAGCCAACGCAGCAAGTCGGTTTCCAGACATTGTATCTGTGGAATCTGAAAAAGAAGAATAATCAGGATCAGTAGATATGAACCAAAAGGAAGCCAAAGTCATACCCGATCCTTCTGACCCCGACGAGTCGGAGCTAGAGAATATCCCCTTCGGGGCAGGGGCACCGGTCCTGCCTGCCACCCCTATCTCTAGCACCTTCTTCTCCCGAAGTATGTCTATTCGTTTCAGACTCCTTTCGAGAGGAGGAAGCCTTGCCAAGGTATTGGCAATATCATGGAGGGATGGGTTGAACCGGGTTCGGTCCAACTTCCCGATGTCAGGATGGATGGTTAGGAAGGTGACCTTCAACAGGTTTTCCATCGGGATGTCTATCCAGATGTAACAAGATTCTCATTCATGAAGGGAGTCTTCTTTGTCAACGATAATACAATCTTTCGTTCAGGTCGCTAGATAGTACAACTTACGACCTCCTAAAAACCTCATTCCTCTTCGGGATCCCACCGAGAATAGGTTGAAAAAGTCTCTCAGGGTTGGTTCTACCTCATGTTTATGACAGTAAAAGATAAAGGCGACTATGTAAACATAACTGCTCAGAAAAAGAGCGAAGGTGGTGCAGTGACTCTCCCGAAGTATAGCCGCGACGAAA
>RWGZ01000944.1:222280-252411 GCA_009725065.1 Utricularia reniformis
AGGGCACACAAACTATGCTTCGGGTCATCCGCATTTCTCAACATGTGACAATAGCCTCTGATAATCTTGTTAGAGGTGTGCCTGACAGAGTCGTATGAGTCTCCTTTGGTCTGGAGACAACCGGTTAGTAGCACCGAAAGTCCTGGCGCCTCGCAGCCGTATAGAGCCATGCCCAGCGGCTGTCCCGCCCGACATGAGCCGAACTAGTCGCATGGGACAAGTTCAAAACGACACCCTACTATTCACACAGCAGAAAAGACATATAAAAGGGACACTTGGGAAATGGAAAAAACTTTCTTCTTCGGTTTTCTCTTGGTTTTCCTTAAGTTTTCCCTTCTCTTGTTGTTTCTAAAAAATAAACATCTTGATTATTGGATTGACTAAGAGCATTTCTAGTTCTTATTTAAGTGATTTTTTCCCCTTCTT
Organism: Utricularia reniformis; assembly: GCA_009725065.1. Taxonomy (NCBI): domain Eukaryota; kingdom Viridiplantae; phylum Streptophyta; class Magnoliopsida; order Lamiales; family Lentibulariaceae; genus Utricularia; species Utricularia reniformis. The sequence goes on from RWGZ01000944.1 coordinate 222,707, forward strand.
TCATGGGTTTTCCACTCTAAAATTGTCTTGTCATTTTCTATTTGATTCTTAATCGTTTTCCTCCTACAAAACAAATGAAACCCGAGTTCGTCTTACAATGAACCGGACGACTATTGACACCCCTGGTTTTCAGACCACAACACTCGTAGTTTTGGACATTTGGCAAAATCAGTTCTCAAAGTTCATATTTAGTCCCCAAAAATAAATCGAACAAAATCGATCCCCGTAGTTTATACACCGTGGCAAAATTGGTCCTCGTAGTTTTAAAAATTGGCAAAATTGGTAATTCTAAGTTAGACGTTAATTCACGTTATTTCAAGAACTCAGTCTATGCATTTCTCACTCCTTCAAATCAAGAACATTGTCTACGTGTTTTTGTCAGCTTCCTTGTTTGCTCAGGCGAAGCTGCAAAGGTATGTCATCTTATTTGATTTTTTGTTGTGACTATTTTTTTAGAAAAGTTTCAATCGGTTTGTGTTGTCTATCCGAGAAGGGTTTCAATCGATTTTTGATGTCGATGCGAGAAGATACCAAACTTATGAAATTACAATGACCAAACATGACATTACCAAAGTTCAATGACATCANCGTGGCAAGATTACAAGGCGATGCCCAAACCTGGTTCAAGAATTTGCCGACCCGATCCATACAGTCGTATGGCGGGTTTATTTTAGCTTTCTCTGAGCAGTTTGCTCCAAATGTAGGACCGCTCCGAAGTAGGCAAGAACTATACCAGCTGAAATATATCACGGCTAAAATGAGTCTTCGGTCTTTTAGGGAAAAATTCAATAGGACCACTCGGGGCATCAAGCTGGAGCTCCGAGACAAGATTGATATTCTACAACATGTTTTGGGACCGTGCGGCCTTTCGGTCAGTTTGGTGAATAGTCCGCTATCCACCTTAGGAAAGCTTCTTCAGAAAATCAATAAGTATATCTAGGTGGATGAGGCGCTGGGATTGGGCTATTGGAAGCCTAACAGGAATTCTGAACCCGCATGTGATCATAGGGTTTCCTACCCTAAGAAACAGCAGTGAGAAGTAGCGGCTGTAACTGAGAAAGACGTCCCCCCGAAGCAGGAGGACAATCGGGTGTATTGCGAACTACATCACAACCGCGATTACCCGACCTTGAAGTGCTCGCTATTGAAAGAGACAATAACTGCAATGAATAATGAAAGGCCCGATCAAAATGATTAGAAGGGCAAACGAGCTGAATCTCTCCGAAGGGGACATCAGGATGACGATTGTCATAGGCCACGGGGAAGAGATAATCAGGGACAACCCCGAAATTTTAATGATCGGACGGAGGACCGAATGTCTCCTCTGCCAGAGCAAGATAGAGGCCAGCACGGTTGAGAGAACCGTGGCCATGGCCGAAGAAGAAGATGGCCTGGCCGTGGTGTCACGACCCGAACCCACGATAGCTCAGTCCGAGTCCAATAGTCGGCCAGGCGCATTCACGCCCGAAGCCTCGTGGAACAAGATAGTCTAAAATCAATAGTACCGGTGCTTTATTTATAACTAAAAGAGGAAAAACGAGTCTTCATTCCAATACATCGATTGGAAATTGTTCAACATAACAAGGAAATGACTAAAACAACTTAAAGGTTCGACATGACTGCACCGGCCCGTCCTTCCATGGGTACCTTCTTCACTCCGCACGACCGCCATCAAGCTCGGGTTCACTTTAGCCTACATATCATAAACACACATATGAGTTTCAGCAAGAGACCAACGATTAACATAACCCTATGCCCGTGCCCGTACGAATACCGCGCCCGCATCGAGTGCGGCGAAATGCCCATGGCCCCGATGATACCTCTGCAATAGTCATGCCATATATCATGCCATACCATGCTCGAGACTTGTGTCGAGTTAACCGAAGGTGGCTACTCTGTGTCCCATACCACGGTGCCTTTAGGTTCGGTCTTAATCGACCGCACCCTACATCCATACTTTCCCCCTTGGGGTGAACAAGTTTGGCTCCTACCGTGACCTAGTCACATTGCCACCGGAGATACCCTGGCCGAGGGGTCCGATCCCACCCGTCCTTACACGAGCTCGTCATAGTGTCTTGCCCCAGGCAAGGTCTTTTCCATACCATAGATGCCTCGCCCCGGGCGAGATCTTTTCCACCAATTTCCTGTATCATACATCGCATCTTACCTTGTCCCCGACAAGGTCTTTCACATTTGCGTGTCTTGGTCATGACTCGGGTTGGTGCCATTAACAACCAAAATCTGGTCATAACCACTCATCCACACTTCTTAGTTGCCTCGCCCCATACAAGGTCTCCCATTTCGAGGATTCAAGCATCAATTTTACTTGACGTGGCCGAACCCTCGTTGTATCATTATCCCTTCGTGGTTCACGGTAACCCACATGACATGGTGAGTACCGTTTGGCCATCTTAGGGTGAACTCCTTATGTTGATTCGCCACCGTCCGCTCCTTTACCGTTTTGCTTAGCCGAGGCTATCACGTACTAGGTTAGTCACGGCACGACGACCGACGAAAGTGTTCTTCATATCATGACCCTCCCTTCCCGGACATAAGCATAAACGTAAAGTCTCTTACCATTCGTCGTACTCGCTCCCGCTCATCTACCAACAACTCCTTGGCAATTTCGTTTGTGTCTAATTCTTGCCAATGCTTAAGGTATTTATAGAGTTAATGACATGAGTCATGCCTTGGTGTCAATCAATCCCTAATTCCAAGACAATCTAATCAATTTTCCATAATTTCAAGCAAATCACACTAATTTGCACTCTAATTCCAATCCCATTACTTGAATCCCGCGGGGTTTCTTATTTCCTCTCATAACTTGTGCATTTACCCTTTTTATGTGGTCAACACTACTAAAATTCCCCCCTTATCCAAAGACATGGACTTGGGTCATGTCTTTGACCCTTAAGTGCATCACTCCTTATTGCATTGGGTCTAATCCCATTTGTTATCTAGTATTGGACATTGGCCCAACCTTGCATTATTTCCCTTAAGGTATCTTGGTCTTTATTCACATTGGGTCGATTTGTTGTTGGCCCGTTCCATCTCAACCATGATCGGTTGCTTTGCTCTTTTCGTACCGAACCTACATGCCGCCACTGTTTCGTACCGAACCTACAATATTTCTTATTTGTCTAACTGTTTCGAAGTATGCCACAAATATAAGCTCAAACTAAACCCAAACAAATGCTACTTCAAGATCCGAAGTGGAAAATTTTTAGAATACTACGTTTCAGAAAAGGCATAGAGGTTTACCCTGAGAAAGTGCATGCTATTATTGATATGCAACCTACAAGAAACAAGAGAGAATTTCAGAGGCTTACTGGCCTACTCGCTACGCTAAGAAGATTTATTTCTAGATCCACATATCGGGTTTTGCCTTTTTTCAGAGTGCTAAGAAAAGCAAGTCATCTAGACTGGACCGAAGAGTGCGATCAGGTCTTCTCGGATTTGAAGACTTATTTAAGCACTCCCCCGGTGATGGTGAGCCCAACTTGTGATGAACCTTTGGGCCTATATCTAGCGGTATCAAAAGTTGCCGTTAATGCAGTTCTGGTAACCATCCGAGATGACATTCACAAACCCGTTTATTATATGAGTCATTCTTTAGTGTCAGCTGAAACTAGATATACTACATTGGAAAAGTTCATGTTGGCTTTGAAGAAGGTTGTATCTAAGCTGAAGCATTATTTGAAGGCCGAACGGTTTATGTTTACACTGACCAGCCTGGACATTAATATTTAAATGTTTACACTGACCAGCCTGGACATTAATGTTTACTCATCATGTCTATTGAGTAACATAATACGGAAAGGCACAGGTCTGGACATTAATATTTAAATAAAAGTGACACAAAAATGAACGTTATGATATTTTGAATTCAAATCCACATCTCAAATTGACTAAGTGAAGGATCGGTCCATTAGACGCTCATTGCGAGCAGGCTCGGTCCTATATTCTCCTGAACGTATATAACATTGCGTGGTCGGCCTTGCGTCACCTCTGCGATGGCAACCAAGCCCGAGGGGCTAGTGATGAGAATCCTAGGACCATGTAACATGCAATAGTCACGTGGTTTTCCCATTCCGGGTTTCCAAGTTAAATTTCTTGTGTCATTGTTTTCTCTTTCTTTAATTCAAAGGTTCTATTAAACTATCGAGGTTGTTTGCACACGTGTTTAATCCCCAACAATTGTTGGTGGCATTGGGGTGGTAGTGGTGCAATCGGCGATTGGTGACGACAAGGGAAGCCTAAGGATGTTTGACGGATCTGATTTTTCCTATTGGAAAATACAAATCTGTAGTAGCCTCTAACGGAATGATTTAGGGGAAGCATTGGAAGAAAAGAAGCCTGCAAAGATGGAGGATACGCATTGGCTGAAATTGGACCGCAAGGCGTTGGTTATCGTTCAACTAATGTTGTCGAAGAAGGTATCGTTTAACTACAACAAATATACGACGCTTCCGGTATGATGAAGGCGATGTTTGATATGTACGAGTGGCCTTCATCGACAAATCGTGTGCTCTTGACACGACAGTTGTATACCATGACGATTGGAGAGGGTGCCTCCGTTGTAGAACATCTGAATGATTTTTGCAACCTTACCGACCAGTTATCGCTGGCTGGAAATGTCATGGATGATGACACGTAGGCCGTTACCGTTCTTGGTACCATGCCCGAAAGTTGGTCGACGACGGTTGATATCATTAGTAGTCAACCGGGTAACTCAATTCTGATGATGTGCGGGCTCGACTCATCAGTGAAGAATTGAGACGAAAGCATAAGGGGTATACCAAAAGTAATGCATTGATGGCAAATTCTTCTCGGGGTCGGAAGAATAACCAAGGGCAGAATGGCGAGGGCAGGAGACGATCGAGGAATGGAGGAAAGACAAAGAATCGGGGGGAACCGATTGCTGGAATTGCGGGAAGAATGGACACTTCCGCAGGGAATGCAAGGAGCCGAAGAAGAATGAGAGTTCAGCATCGGTTGCGGCTAAATATGACGATGCACTTGTACTATGTCTCGAGAGTCCATTGGAGTCATGGGTGGTTGACTCAGATGCATCTTTTCACTCTTATTTTAATCAGAAGTTATTTAAGTCTTTCAGAGTAGGGAATATCGGGAATGTTTATCTTGTCGATGGGAAGTTCCTAGAGATCAACGGTCGGGGTGACATACCGATCCGATCCTCAAATGGTTGCTGTTGGATTTTGGAGGATGTGATGTATATACCCGGACTAAGTAAGAACCTGATATCAGTCGGACAATTGGATTCCAAGGGTACCGAACATCTTTCGGGATCGGTCGGTGGAGAGTGACCAAAGGGGCTTTGGTCATTGTTATAGTAATCAAGTCGGAAACTTTGTACGTGTAGATATCGATCGGGGCAGATGGGGGACCGATCGACTCTAACTACATTAGAGACTGATCGGTCACATGGGGATCTATCAACAAAGGACAGAAAGAGGTTGCTGAAGATGTGACACAATCGCCTTGGCCACATGAGTGGCAAAGGCATGAAGATTGTAGCCCGGAAAGGCTTATTGCCGATCTTTGAGGACAAAAAGATCGGATTTTGTGAGAATTGTGTGTTTGGCATGCAGAGAAGAGTAACATTAACGAGGTGAAGCGCCATCGGAAAACCAGGTAGCTAGAACTCCTGCATACGATGTGTGGTGTATGGCACCTGTCGAGTCCATTGGACTCTCAAAGTACTACGTCACCTTCATTGACGACTGTACCCATAATGTATGGGTTTATTTTCTAAGGAAGAAATATGATGTGTTCCAAAAACATTCAAGAGATGGAAAGCAGTGGTGGAGCTCGAGGCTGGAACCAAGTTGAAGTGTCTGAAATCAGACAATGGATGAGAGTATGATGGAGAGGAGTTCAGAGATTACTGTTTGGCCAACGATATTAAACTGGAGCGATCGGTCCCGAACAAACCAAGGCAGAATGGAGTTGCTTAACGAATGAACCGAACGTTGAATGACTATTCCCGATCGATGAGATTGCACGTTGGTCTACCAAAGAACTCTTGGGCGGATGATGTGAGTACAGTAGCATACTTGATCAATCGGAGTCCATAGGTACCACTGGTTTCAAGTTGCCCAAGGAGAAGTGGACTGGGAAGAAGGTGAAGTTGGATCATCTCAAAGTGTTCAGTTACATTGCGTATATCACATAGACCCTGAGAAGAGGGATAAGCTTGATGCTAAAGCTGCAAAAACTGTTTTCGTTGGTTATGGAGCTGATTATTTTGGTTACCGGTTCTTGACCGAATGAAATAAATAATTAGATCGATCGACGCGACGTTCAACGAAGATCAACTTTCCAAGGATACTGTCGCAAAGACTAAGGAGAAGTCTACCAATGTGATTGTGGTGATACCATCAAGTGGGAGCAATGGACCATCGGACCGATTGGAGGAGCCAATCGGTATCACTTATGACGAGGAGTCAGAATCTAAGTCTGATCGGACTGATACTTGTTAAGTGTGGAGATCGGTATTGGTATCGATCGGTCACACTTAGATGACAATCGGCAATGTGGTCGATTGGGGCACACATGGAAGACAGGATGGTCGGTATTGGTACCGATCGGTTTAGGACCGAAGTACGCAATACCGAATGTGACAAAGGGACCGGAGCATGTGATCCGAAGATATGAGATGGAGGCAATCGGTCGAGGACCGAACTGAGATATGGTGGGGCCCATTGGTCAAAGATATCGGCAGTTATGGAAGGAGATATTGAATGAAATAATATCATATCAAATCTATATATATGGACGTATATATATGAATTGATTATGGATAATCATATATGGAGATATGATCAATTATTAGGAATATTTGTTTGTTACCTTAATATCTCAACCACCTCATCTATATTAAGGGGTCTTAAGGTTCATTGTCATGTAGTTCAATACTCTTGTATTCCGAGTTTTCCTCTTCGTGTGTGTGTGTTGTAATCTTCTCAAGTAATAGTGAATTTCGTCGTTTCCGCCGGTCACGTGGTTTTTTCCCATTCCAGGTTTCCACGTTAATTTCTTGTGTCGTTGTTTTCTCTTTGCTTTAATTCTCGGGTTCTATTTATTCTATCGAGATTGTTCGCACATGTGTTTAATCCCCAACAATACTGATCAGCAGAATGAAGACCAGGCGACATATGACAATGTCGAACAAGTCACTCATGTGTTGAGTCGGTCGACCAAGGAGAGGAGATTACCCGATCGTTACACTCCTGCAATGTGTCATACATTGTTGACTGATGATGGCGAGCCAGAGAATTTTCGAAAAGCTGTTGAGTCTCGTGAGCAGGAAAAGTGGGAGTTTGCTATTAAGGACGACATGGCGCCGTTATCGAAGAACAAGACTTGGGTCTTGACAGCATTGCCGAAGGGACATCGGGCCTTACTCAACAGGTGTGCCTTCAGAGTAAAGCATGAAGTAAATGTGTCCAAACGTTACAAAGCGAGACTAGTAATCAAAGGATTCTTGCAGAAGAAATGAATTGACTATTCCGAGGTATTCTCACCGGTCGTCAAGATGACGACGATCAGAGTGATTTTGAGTATAGTTGCTATGGAGAATCTACATCTTGAGCTTATGGATGTGAAGACGGCTTTACTTCATGGTGATTTGGAGGAAGAGATTTACATGTCATAATCCGAGGGATTCAAGGCGCATGATAAAGAAAATCTAATCTCTAAATGGGTAAAGAACTTGTATGGATTGAAACAAGCTCATCGATAGTGGTATTTGAAGTTTGACTCCCTAATGACCCAACGGGGATTCAAAAGATGCGAGACGTACAATTGTTGTTATCTCTGAGGGGGAAAAAGTACATACGTAATCCTTCTACTGTATGTTGATCGCAGGGGGTGACATGGAGGAGAAAAAACAAGTCAAACACGGGAATTGTCCGAAGCATTCGAGATGAAGGACCTGGGACCTGTCAAGCAAATTCTGGGAATGAGAATCTCGAGAGATTTGCAGAAGAGTACACTTACATTGTCTGAGGAAAAATATATTGAAAAAGTAATTGATCGGTATCAAGTGGGAGACTTGAAAGTGACTAAAACACCTTTGGGAGCACACATGAAACTCTCAAAGTGCAGGCGCCTATGACCGCCCAGGAGGCCGAAGAGATGAAGAACGTGTCCTACTCGTCAGCGGTCGGGAGTTTGATGTATGCAATGGTCTGTACGAGACCTGACATTGCACATAGAGTGGGAATCGTGAGCAGGTTCATGTCGAACCCTGGGAAAGAGCATTTGGAAGCAGTGCAATGATTGTTACGATACCTCAATGGTACATCAGGGCGAGAGCTATGTTTTAGAAGGGGATCGATCGAATTAACATCATACATAGACGCTGACCTTGGAGGAGATATCGACGATCGGAAAAGTACATCGGGGTATGTATTTAATGTTGACGGTACAGTTGTTAGTTGGAAGTCAAAATTGCAAAAGTGTGTCTCACTTTCCTCAACTGAGATATAGTATGTTGCAATTTTCGAAGCAGGAAAGGAGGTGGTGTGACTTCAGAATTTCCTGATGGAGATCAGTAAAAGGACCTATCTACGGACTTTTCATAGTGACAATCAGAGTGCCATATGTTTGGCGAAGAACCCGATATTGCATCCGAGGACGAAGCACATTGAGTTGAGTATCACTATATTAGGGATCTGCTCAAGAGAAAGACGCTTCAGTTAATGAAGATCAAAAGCACTGAAAATCCGGCAGATATGCTGAAGAAGGGAGTTACTATGGCAAAGCTAGAGCTATGAATAGCTCTAGCTGGTCTCACCAAGTGAGTTGGTGAGCGGACACTATCAAGAGAAAATGCATAATCGATCTTCAAGTGAGAGATTGTTAAGTGTGGATATCGGTATTGTTATCGATCAGTCACACTTGGATGACGATCGACAATGTGGTCTATCGGGGCACACATGGAAGATGGGATGGTCGGTATTGGTACCGATCGGTTGAGGACCGAAGTACCAATACCGAAGGTGACAAAGGGGCCGAAGCACGTGATCTGAAGATATGAGATGGAGACAATCGATCAAGGACCGAACTGAGATATGGTGGGGCCCACTGGTCTAAGATATCGGTAATTATATAAGGATATATTGAAGGAATCAAGATCATATCAAATCAGTATATATGGACGCATATATATGATTTCATTATGGATAATCATATATGAAGATATGATCAAATATTAGGAATATTTATTAGTTATCTTAATTATCTCAACCATTTCATTTATATAATGGGGTTTTAGGGTTCATTATCATGTACTTCAATACTTTTGTATTACGAGTTTCTTCTTCGTGTGTGTGTGTTGTAATCTTCTCAAGTGATAGTGAATTTGGTCGTTTCCCCGATCACATGGTTTTCCCATTACGAGTTTCCACGTTAAATTTCTTATGTTGTTGTTTTCTCTTTGCTTTAATTCAAATGTTCTACTTAATCTATCGAGGTTGTTCGCACACGTATTTAATACCTAACAAGCGGCACGCCGGGCGGGTATAAAAACATTGGACAATGACTCACATCATTATTTTATTTCAATTTAATCATAATGTTTATTGCATATTTAGCACAAGAAATTTATGTTAAACTTAAATTATTTTGAAGTAATATATTTTTTCTTCAAAATGGATGAGTTTTAAACCATTGAGGACATATTTCAAAGATCAGTGGATGAAAATTTGTTAATTAATTGTATGAATTTTTCCATTGTGTGCAAACATAATGTATCACTTTTTCACATGCATATTTTGTACCTTAATTTGCCAAAATTGATTACTTTTTGAACTGGAATTACAAACATTGAATACATTTAGACCAACTTCATCAAACTTATTTACATTTTCCAAAGTTGAATATCATTCACATTTATACACGTGGCACAAAATTACTAATATAACCCGTGCCAACATACATACATTTATGTGATCTTTGACTATATTAAAGACATATTATCAAAAAACTTTTTTGTTTGGAATCATCCAACTTAACGTGCGGCTTGAAGTGTACTGTCTTTGCTCATTTTTTATTAAATGAAAAATTTAAGTTGTATTTGTGTATTTTTCTACCTTTTACAATATTTTAATTTTCTGATGAAAATAATTTATTTGTATTATTTGAGAAAATGCGTATAACTGTTATATTTATATAGTCGGGTCAATTTACGTGAGGAGTGTGCTCAGATATAACGTATAAGAAGAATTAGACCACATTGTAAAAGACTTGAACAAGTCATTTACTATAGTCCACTTTCCATCTTATAAATTAATCCATCCCACTTTCATTTTTCAATGTGGGACAATTTCACTCGTATTTCAATACACCCGCCTCAAGTTCTACCACCTGACAAATTCGACTTAACAATTCGAATCGGTGGATAATCAATCTATCAAATAAACCGGACTAACCCCCAGCAAGGTCACTCTGGATTTTTTTCGAACCCGCTCTGATACCATGTTAAATTTCTAGAATCAAGTGAATTTACGTGGAGAGTATGTTCGAATATAACGTATAAGAGGGATGAAACCACATTGTAAAAGACTTGAACAAATTATTTACTATGATCTATTTTCCCTTTTATAAACCAACTCATCTCACTTTCATTTTCCAATGTGGGACAATTCTACTAATATTTCAACAATAACCAACAAAAAGCGTAATTCTTGATGAAAATAATACAATTAGAATGAGTACACAAAAAATTGAGTACTCTTTTAAATATGTGAGAAGTATGTCAATGTAGTGTTTAGAAAATCGTAGAATAGTGTTGTCGAACTCCAACATATGAGAGTGTATTCTTCTGATATGCGAGAATTTCTCACCTCATTATCTTTATTTCAATTTCAACATAATGTTTTTGCTTATTTTAGCACAAGCAATCTATGTTAAACTTAAAATTATAAAGTAATATCTTCTTTTTTCTTCGAAATGGATGTGTTTTAAACCCTAGAGGGCATGTTTAAAAGATAACTGGATAAAGTCACGGTTTTAAAAAATAGTTGAATCGTGTAGATCGGAAATACCTTCTACCTATCAGATCAATTTGAACCGGTTTGATAGAAAAATAAAAAATTATATTAAAAAACAAAAAGAATATTTATTTCAAAATATATTTTAATTACAAAAACTCTAAGTAAATATTAAAACGTGTAATTATATAATATAAAAAGTTTATAGAAATAAATGTTTACACTTATTTTTGCTATTAATGAACTAGAGTTTTAGGTGTAAAAAATTCATTGATCAAATAATAATATGAAGTAAAATAAGATAATTACATCAAACTTAGTCTGAGAATAGATCTTCATAAGTCCCCTTGTATAGATCGTCTAATTCATAGCTTTATAAATACCATTTTAACCTACTTTAAAAAACAAACATGTTTTCTAACCTGTTTTTTGTAAAAAAACTGGAGGAAATTAGCAAAATAACATTCTTCATATTTTTTATTTGCAAAATAATCTTGTTTAATAAAATATTAGTAAAATAGCTTATCTTTTTATACTATTTTTGCTAAATACCCTACATTAGGAGAGAGAAAAACTTCTATGTGTATATTTTTCGTAAATAAATTAAATTAACTAAAGAAATACATTATTCATTATTTTTTATTAAAAACAAGTCTATATATTGTTTAAATTTGATTTAAAATAATTATATAACTCAAATTATTAAAATATTTTTTTTATATATTTTAATCAAATAAAATTTATATATCTAATCTCCCAAGTTTAAGTATTTACTAATAAATTTCGATGTAAAACAAATTAAATTCGATTAATAAAAATCTTATTTCAAAAAAAATCGAATAAGATATAATGATCAATGTTATAAATTTCTGCCATATCGGATATTTCGGTCGTACCAGCTTCGGTCGGCATTTTGTCAAAATACCGGTCGATACGAGTTTTGCGGGTCGGGTCGGATTTTAATTAACAAAATAAAATATGAATATTTTAAATTTAATTTATTTTAATATTAAAATATTTTAATTTATTTTAATATCGGATTTTATTCAGGTACATATCTAGTATACTAAATAATCCAATACATATCCAGTATACCGATCCAATGAACTTGTCCAATATAATGGCCGATATCGATTTTTAAAACATTGATAATAATATCGAGTACAAGCAATGGATTGCACAAATAAAATAATATAAATTAAATATATCGACGTGATAATTTTGTCGAAAAATCAAATATGTATAAACAACAAACAATAAATTAATAGTACAAAATTGACGTTCTAATTTTATTTATATTCGAAAAATCAAATATGTATAAACAACAAACAATAAAGTAATAGATATTTGTGCTTTTGGCAGAGTTTCAAAGTTCTGCATTATCACATACAACAAGTAACAAGACATGTGTTTTGGTCTCTAGGACTAGGGTATCAACAATCATAGATCCGAATTATCCGGAATATGTTTTTAGATTTGTATTGCTTGTGACACAATTTAATAGATCAAAATAGAGCGAGAATAAAACGATTTAACGTGAAAACCCTCTAAAAATATAGAGAAAATCACAGGACTAAGAGTAAGAATACTCTTAGCCAATTTATTCTAAAAAAGAATACATACAATCTGAGCATCTAAGAAAAAAACAAAGGGAATATATCAAAATAGAGNAATAACCAACAAAAAGCGTAATTCTTAATGAAAATAATACAATTAGAATGAGTACACAAAAAAATTGAATACTCTTTTAAATATGTAAGAAGTATGTCAATGTAGTGTTTAGAAAATCGTAGAATAGTGTCGTCGAACTCCAACATATGAGAGTGTATTTTTCTGATATGCGAGAATTGCTCACATCATTATCTTTGTTAAACTTAAAATTATAAAGTAATATCTTCTTTTTTCTTCGAAATGGATGTGTTTTAAACCCTAGAGGACATGTTTAAAAGATAACTGGATAAACTCACGGTTTTAAAAACCAGTTGAATCGGGTAGGTCGGAAATACCTTCTACCTATCGGATCAATTTGAACCAATTTGATAGAAAAATAAAAAATTATATTAAAAAACAAAAAAAATATTTATTTCAAAATATATTTTAATTACAAAAACTCTAAGTAAATTATTAAAATGTGTAATTATATAGTATAAAAAGTTTCTAGAAATAAATGTTTACACTTATTTTTGCTAGTAAATTATTAAAATGTGTAATTATATAATATAAAAAGTTTATAGAAATAAATGTTTACACTTATCTTTGCTATTAATGAACTAGAGTTTTAGGCGTAAAAAATATATTGATCAAATAATAATATGAAGTAAAATAAGATAATTACATCAAACTTAGTCTGAAAGTAGATCTTCATAAGTCCCCTTGTATAGATCTTCTAATTCCTAGCTCTATATACACTATTTTAACCTACTTTAAAAAACAAACACGTTTTCTAACATGTTTTTTGGCAAAAAACCGGGGGAAATTAGCAAAATAACATTCTTCATATTTTTTATTTGCAAAATAACCTTGTTTGATAATATATTAGTGAAATAGTTTATTTTTTTGTACTATTTGCTAAATACCCTAGGAGAGAAAAACTTCTATGGGTATATTTTTCGTAAATAAATTAAATTAACTAAAGAAATACATTATTCATTATTTTTTATTAAAAACAAGTCTCTATAAATTTGTTAAAAAATATATATTGTTTAAATTTGATTTAAAATAAATATATAACTCAAATTATCAAAATATTTTTTTATATATTTTAATCAAAAATAAATTAAAACATTCATATCTAATTTATTAACATCTAATCTCTCAAGTTTAAGTATTTACTAATAAATTTCGATGTAAAACAAATTAAATTCGATTAATAAAAATCTTATTTAAAAAAATATCGAATTAGATATAATGATCAATGTTATAAATTTCTGGCATACCAGATATTTCGGTCGTACCAGGTTCGACTGGTATTTTGTCAAAATACCGGTCGGTACGGGTTTTGCGGGTCAGGTCGGATATTATTTAACAAAATAAAATATGAATATTTTTAATTTATATTATTTTAATATTCAGGTACATATATGGTACATTTCCAGTATACTCAATAATCTAATACATATTCAGTATTAATATAATGGCCGATATCATTTTTAAAACATTGATAATAATATCAAGTACAAGCAATGGATTGCACAAATAAAGTAATATAAACTAAATATATCGACGTAATAATTTTGTCGAAAAATCAAATATGTATCAACAATAAACAGTAAATTAATAGTACAAAATTGACGTTCTAATTTTATTTATATTCGAAAAATCAAATATGTATAAACAACAAAAAATAAAGTAATAGATATTTGTGGTTTTGTCAGAGTTTCAAAGTTCTGCACTATCACATACAACAAGTAACAAAACATGTGTTTTGGTCTCTAGGACCAGGGTATCAACAGTCATAGATCCGAATTATCCGGAATATGTTTTAGATTTGTATTGCTTGTAAGACAATTTAATAAATCAAATTAAAGCGAGAATAAAACGATTTAACGTGAAAACCCTCTAAAAATATAAAGAAAATCATAGGACTAGGAGTAAGAATACTTTTAGCCAATTTATTCTAAAAAAGAATACGTACAATCGGGGCATCTAAGAAAAAAACAAGGGGAATAATATATCAAAATGGAGCTAGAATAAAATGATTTTAACGATTGTTATAGCTAACAAGGGACTTGCATGCTCGCAAAATGTTCTTCTAAGCTTGTCAATTCACTTATATTATATAGGTGGAGAAAAGAAACCGTCACAAAGCTGCTCTAACAAAATAAATGTTGCTCACCACGTTAGTTTCCTCCCGATCATAAGTTCGTAACCACTGACTTGACCGAATTGGTTTGATGATCGGTCCTTCCCCTGATCACACTCAAAGGACTGATCCAAGAGGTCCTCCTTTGACTTCGTGAGCCATGTGACCCATCGGGCCTCGCCAGCACTTCTAGAAATAGATCACTCTCAAGTTATGGACCTGACATGTGTATGTTCGTTTTCTGTGACGCGGATCAACCCAACATGTCATGGGTCTTCCCTCGTTCAAGGTACCGGGCCCTGATGTTTTCATCAACATGATATTAATCTATTTACCCGTTTATCAAACACTATTACTAATCATCAACTTGTACAAACATGTCATTATTTTATAAGTTCTAGAAATATCATCGATACTCTTTATTCAGTCAAGACTCTATGTGCTACATATTCCTATACTTTTCACCCTCTTCGAGATTAGAGTCAGTGGGATAATGCATTTTTCTAATTGGAACCATACCCTAGTAGACGACGTGAACACCTTCATGCTAATCAGGATAGGACAACTCGAATGCCCGGATAAATGGACTAGAGTTTGAGATCATCAAGGCGTAAATTTTGACATGCAAATTACCCCGGTATTGCATAATTTCCAAGAATGGATGATGAGAGTATACCTAATTTAAGATCACACCATTCATGTCATAATTCAATAGATAATACAATACAAGTAGATATGAATTTATTTAGTCAAAGAAAATGTCATTCATTACATTGTACAATGCATATTCCTGAGTATTTTAAATCCCACAAAATCTCAAGTCTCGCCCTCATACTAAATTAACTATATGAAGTATACTAAATTTTGGTTCGTGATTCAATATTTAAATTACACCAATTTTTGTCGTGTTTAACTTTCATCTCGTTGAATACATTCAACATTATTTACCAATAATTTAAGGAAAAATAAGTTCTCTTACCTAATTCAATGTAATTTTATATTTAATTATGCAATAATTTAAGGAAAAATATTGAATCTATTTTATTTTATTTGTTTAATTCATATATCATTTGTGTGTATTTCACTTAATATTATTGTATTTAATTCCTTGGGTTTAAATATAATTAAGTTAAAGGCTTCATAAATTGTTTTACAATAATTTATGATATTTAATTTATATTCACTTATTCCATAAAATTTTAAATATATAATTATCATGTCGATTGATTTTAGTTTATATTGTTTCTTTTGTATAATTCATTGCTTTTATTCTATATTATTATATATAATTCGATTTTTTGAAATATTATTTTAGTAACCGAATTTCATTTGTTTTACATCTAAATTTATTAGTTTATTAAATACTTAAACCTATAAAATTAGATGTTAATAATAATATATTATATTTTAGGTATTTAAATTTATTTAATCTATTTTAAATTACAATTAATAAAAAATATTTTCATAATTAAATTTATATATTTATTTTTAATCAAAAAATAATAAATAGTAATTTTTTATACAAAGTATAGTATAATGTGTTTAACTTTAAAATATTATTTTTATACATGTTTTATTAGTTTTGTACTATTAATTTATTGTTCGTTAGTTATGCAAATTTGATTTTTCGACAATAAATAAAATTATCACATCGATATATTTAGTTTATATTATTTCATTTGTACAATCAATCGCATGTACTCGATATTATTATATCTTATTCGATTTTTTTGAAATAAGATTTTTATTAACCGAATTTAATTTGTATTACATCGAAATTTATTAGTACTTAAACTTGGGAAATTATATGTTAATAAATTAGAAATGAATGTTTGAATTTATTTTTGATTAAAATATATAAAAAATATTTTGATAATTTGAGTTATATATTTATTTTTAATCAAATTACAATATATTTTTAACTAATTTATAGAAACTTGTTTTTAATACATTTATTTTTAATAGAAATAATAAAGAATACATTTCTTTAATTAATCTAATTTATTTACGAAAAATATACATATATAAGTTTTCTCTCTCCTATGGTAGGTTATTTTGCAAAAAATACAAAAAGATAGGCTATTTCACTAATACTTTATCTTACAAAGTTATTTTGCAAATAAAAAATATGTAGGAGGCTATTTTGCTAATTTCCCCCAAAAAACCGCTCCGATCGGGTATTTAACGTAATAAAACCGATTTTTAAAATATACTGTTAATCGGTTCGAATATAACCGGTAATGTGACCCTTCAGATCGGTCGGTTCGAACCGGTTTTTAAAACCATGGGCTTCTTGTCAATATTATTTTTAAAGAATTGTGCCAATTTATTCATGTATAACGATTAATAGTGTATTAAAAATAAGATTAATATAAGCATGCATTTATGTGCATTTCTTATTTCTTATCATGCAAATATTTTATTATCTTACAAAATTAGGAACTCCTTCATTCGATTTTTTTATCAAGCAAAAAATTTACTTTTGTAATGGAATTACCAACATTTATTATATTTAGTAAATTTCGCCAAACTTATTTAATATTTTCAACTATTTTGGTCTTACCTATTTTTGGAATTGCTTTTACCATTCTTATTCAACTTTTGGACCAAAATTACTATTCTCCCTAATACAAACAACCAATTCTCTCCGTGATAACTCCTGATCTTGTTATTGATTGATACAACAATGTAACATGTGGACCTTGTCGATTCTAGGACACAAAAATATGAATTGAGACAAAATAATTTTATTTATAAATATATAATAATATAATAGGGTGGTTAGAATAAATTACATATTCCCAAAGTTGAATATCATTCAATTTTATACATGTGGCACAAAAATGACTAATATAACTCGTGCCAACATGCATTTTATTAAATGAGCTTGGAAGTCAAATGTATTGTCTTTTCTCATTTTTTATTAAATGAAACTTTTTATTGGAAATTAAACATGTGTTCGAACAATATCGATAGATTAAATATAACCCAAAAATTAAAGCTAGTGAGAAAACAACAACAACAGAAATTTAACGTGAAAACCCGGGATTGGAAAACTACGTGACTGACGGAACAACCAAATTCACAATCACTTTAGAAGAATATAACATATATACGAAGAGAAAATTCGAAATACAACAGTATTAATGTGTTTGACAATGAACTCTAAGGTCTCCTGAATTGATTGTGATAATTAAAGTAAATATCAAATATTCCTAATATTTGATCATATCCATACATGTTTAAATACACTATTTAATGAACAAATATTTGCCTAATTTCATGAACAAATTTGTTTAAGATAAGTGATGTTCGAGTTTTGCATGTATTAAAACTTATTCGTTGTGTGATTATATAATCTTAATTCAATACTATAATGAGATTATTTGTCTTTCTTATAAGATTTTCAATGACGGGCTTCTTGTCAATTTAATTTATAATGAACTGTGCCAAATTATTCATGAGTAACGATTAAAGTGTATTAAACATAAGATTAATATAAGCATGCATTTATGTGCATTTCTTATTTGTTATGAAGCAAGTCTTTTTTTATTTAACTAAATGAGGAACTCGTTCCTTAGACTTTTGTTTGACATAACATAATGACTATATTTTGAACAATGGTGAGTCGTGCAATGCAATCATCGTATTGTTGTTTTAATTAGTATAAATCAAACATCAAATATAAATTGTATTTATTTGAACGTCAAAACAACGATGTAATTGTAGTAGGTTTTCCACATTATCATCAAAATATACTTTGTAAAATTTCATTTTTACCATTATTAAATTATTGATGAATTCAAAATTAATGACAAAAATGTAATTTCATGAAATCAAGGTCAATGTAACAATGTTTCAAAAACAATTTTTAAAATAACGTTTACTTATATCACGAACATCTCACAACACAGTACAATGATCTCACATCACCGCTATTTCTCCAATGTTGTTTCGAACATGCCCAATGAAATTTCCCATGTGTTTCGAAGATGGTCTCAAAGTCAAATCCCATAATCCTCCTTGCTAAAATAAACACTATAAATTATGGGTTTTGGTTGCAAAAGATGAGAAGAGAACAACAATGGCTTTTTTACACAAATGGATTTGTGCTTTGGCTTTACTTCTAGTCATCGTTATGAATTTGAGTGCTTTCAGCTTCGGACAAGAGTTGGGTGGACTACGTGTGGATGATAGTGAAGAAGTTGGATTTGGGGTTAGTGTTAATGTTGGATCTGAAGGTGGAAGTTTTCAAGGAACACAAATTACACGCATTGATATTGGAAATTGAGTCCAATAATATGAATCCTTGAAAGTGTCACTACTTGTTGTTATGCTTCTTTTTATTCAAATAACAATCACTCTACTCTTGTGATTGATTCACAAATTGTGGTGTTGTAG
Organism: Utricularia reniformis; assembly: GCA_009725065.1. Lineage (NCBI taxonomy): Eukaryota > Viridiplantae > Streptophyta > Magnoliopsida > Lamiales > Lentibulariaceae > Utricularia > Utricularia reniformis. The sequence continues at coordinate 241,928 of RWGZ01000944.1, forward strand.
TCATGGTATATATCTTTTGTTAAATGTAAAGATCGATATTGGTATCGATCGATCACACTTGGATCATTATCGACAATGTGGTCGATCGGGACACACATGGAGACGGGATGTCGGTATTGGTACTGATCGGTTGAGAACCGAAGTACGCAATACCGAAGGTGACAAAGGGATCAAAGCACGTAATCCGAAGATATGAGATGGAGGTAATCGGTCTAGAACCGAACTGAGATATAGTGGGACCCACTGTTCTAAGATATCGCCAATTATGGAAGGAGATATTGAAGAAAGCAAGATCATATCAAATCAGTATATATAGACGCATATATATGATTTGATCATGGATAATCATATATGGATATATGATTAAATATTAGGAATATTTGTTAGTTACCTTAATATTTCAACCACCTCATCTATATAAAGAGGTCTTAGAGTTCATTGTCATGTACTTCAATATTCTTGTATTCCGAGTTTTCCTCTTCGTGTGTGTGTGTTGTAATCTTCTCAAGTGATAGTGAATTTGACCGTTTCCGCTGGTCACGTGGTTTTCCCATTTCAGATTTCCACGTTAAATTTCTTGTGTCGTTGTTTTTTTTTTCTTTAATTCAAGTTCTACTTAATCTATCGAGATTATTCGCATACGTGTTCAATCCCCAACAATTGGTGGTGGCTGTGGGATGATAGTGGTGCAATCGGCGATGAGTGAAGATAAGGAAGCATGAGGATGTTCGATGGATCTGATTTTTCCTATTGGAAAATGCAAATCCGCAATACCCTTTATCGGAATGATTTAGGAGAGGCATTGGAAGAAAAAATGTCAGCAAAGATGGAGGATGCAGATTGGCAGAAATTAGATTGCAAGACGTTGGCGATCGTTCAACTATCGTTGTCGAAGAAGGTGGCGTTCAACTACAACAAACATACGACGACGTACGGTATGATGAAGCGCTATCCGATATGTACGAGCGACTTTCATCGAAAAATCGTGTGCTCTTGACACGGCAGTTGTATACCATTACGATGGGTGAGGGTGCCTCCATTGCAAAACATCTGAATGATTTATGCAATCTTTTCGACCAGTTGTTGTTGGCTGGACATTCAAAAGGTGGAAAGCAGAGGTGGATTTCGAAACTGGAACCAAGTTGAAGTGTCTGAAATCATACAATGTAGGAGAGTATAACGGGGAGGAGTTCAGAGACTACTGTTTGGCAAACGGTATTAAGCTGAAGCGATATGTCCCGAACAAGCTGAGACAGAATGAAGTTGCCAAACGAATGAACCGAACGTTGAATGAGCGTGCCCGATCGATGAGATTGCACGCTGGTCTACGAAAGATCTTCTAGGTGGATGCTGTAATTACCGCAGCATACCTGATCAATCGGAGTCCATTTGTATCACTGGATTGCGAGTTGCCCGAGGAGAAGTGGACTGGGAAGGCGGTAAAGTTGGATTATCTCAAAGTGTTCTGCTGCATTGCGTATGTCCACATAGATCCTGAGAAAATGGATAAACTTGATGCTAAAGCTGTAAAGAATGTTTTCGTTGGTTATGGAGCTAATTATTTTGGTTACCGGTTCTGGAATGAAGGGAGGAAATTAATTAGATCGGTCGACGCGACCTTCAAAGAAGATCAACTTTACAATGATACTATCACAAAGACGAAGGAGAATACTACCGAGGTGATAGTGGTGATACCATCAAGTGGGAGCAGTGGACCTCCGGACCGATTAGAGGAGCCGATCGGTATCACTTCTGACGAGGAGTAAGAATCTCAGTCTAATCGGTCTGATACATATAAGCAAAATGATGACCAGGCGACATATGACAATGTTGAAGAAGTCACTCCTGTGTTGAGGCAGTCAACCAAGGAGAGGAGATCACTCGATCGATATACTCCTGCAATGTATCATACATTGCTGACTGACGATGGCGACCCAGAGAATTTTTGAGAGGCTGTTGAGTCTCGTGAGTAGAAAAGTGGGAGCTTGCTATGAAGGACGAAATGACGTCCTTGTCGAAGAACAAGACTTGGGTCTTGACAGCATTGTCTAGGGGACATCAGGCATTACTCAACAGATGAGTCTTCACAGTAAAGCAAGAGGCAAATGAGTCCAAACGTCACAAGGCGAGAGTAGCGATCAAAGGATTCTTGCAGAACAAATGAATTGACTATTTCGAGGTATTCTCACCCAAAAGATTCTTGCAAGTCGATTCCCAGACATTTTATCAGTGGAAACTGCAAAATGAAAATAATAAGGATCAAAAAATATGAATTAAAGGAAGCTAAGTCGTACCCGATTCTTCTGACTCCGATGAGTCAGAGCTGGAGAAGATACCCTTCGTGGCAGGGGCTCCAGTTCTTCCTGGTACCCGATCTCTAACAGCTTCTTCTCCCGAAGGATGTCTATTCTTTTCAGATGCCTTTCGGAAGAGGAAACATTGCCAAGGTGTTGTCAATATCCTGGTGGGATGGATTGAACCGGCTTCGGTCAAATTTCCCGATGTCAGGGTGGGTTGTTAAGAATGTAACTTTCAGCAGGTCCTCCCTCGGGATGTCTATCCAGACATAGCAAGATTCTCATTCATGAAGGGAATTTTCCTTGTCTACGATAATACAATCCTTCGTTCGGGTCGCTATATAATACAACCTGCAACCCCCTAACAACCTCCTTCCTCTACGGGATCCCACCAGGAATAGATTGAAAAAGTGCCTAAGGATTGGTTCTACCCTCTGTTTGTGGCAATAATAAATGAAGGCGATGATATAAACATAAATGCCCAGAAAAAGAGCAAGAGTCGGGCAGTGAATCTCCCGAAGAACGGCCGCGACAAAAGGGTGAAGAGGAAATCGCAGGCTTGATCTCAGGGAGACATAACTAACGGGTATGGCGTTAGCCGAAACGTTCATTTCGGTGGGAAGGAAGCAAGGAACGTCCTCCTTCCTCCACCAGATGGGATAATGGGTTGGAATGGAAAATTTGACCCGAAATGCTTCGAGGTCCATTGTTGATATGTTAGGATACCTAGCCCTACGAGGTGCCATGGATGGTTACCTTAGAATTTACTAGAATGGTGGAGTTGAGGAACAGTTGAGCAAAATCGCCGGAGGATTCTAAAACTGGAGCAGTTTGTCGCAAAGTGTGATAATGGCTGCACAAGTCAAAAATCCCGACTTTTATACATCGTATTACTCAATCACGGGGTGACACGTCATCCCTGCAGGCGGCTGCAGTCTGACAGTCTGTCCTCCCTTTGGTATACTGAAAGACGTTAGCTATCACAGAGCCTAGAATTAAGCTTTTACCCTCAACCGCTATGNATGTTTCAACAGGCGTGATGAGTATGCTTGTACTGCCATTTTCTGGGGCAGTATCACGTGGCAGCTCGCCATTGGTTGGGAAATTAATATTTAAATCGAGGTTTTGGGTACTGTTTCTTCTCATCGTCATTTCGCGAAGGAAGAATTGCCCCATTGAGCTCTCTGCGCCCAGAATCTTTTTCACGCTTCACCCCTTTCATTCCGATTTTCGTTAAGGTATATACTATGGCTCCTCATAAAACGAGATACCCAGCCATGTCAGAGTTAGATATTGAGGAGTTTAGGTTTAAATTTTCGATTCCGGCACATTATTCCATCTAGAAGGGGCGGGAAGATGTTCCATGTTTCCTTCTGGCGGAAATGAATGTGCCGGCATCCGCTATTCCGGTCAGTTACGCTTCTTTGAAGTGTGGCCTCCGTTTTCCGCTGCATCCTTTTGTAGCAGCCGTTCTAGACGAAATTCATTGCCCTACTTTTGCTTTATTTCCGAGTAGTTATGTGTATATAGTGGCGTTCATATTTTATTGCCACCAACAGAACATGACCCCGACCTTAAAACATTTTTTCAACCTGTTCTTAGTGGGGTTTCGGAAAGGTAAAGGTCTATTAGGATATCGCAAACTATTCTATATAGCGGTGCGCACTAAAGAGTACGCTATAGTGGATAAAGAAGAGTCTCTCCATGCGTGGGAATCTTGTTATGTGTGGATAACAGTCCCGAAAAAGGATATGTTGCAGGTGTGGCCACGCATAACTCACCCACGCATAGATCAATTGGACGTAACCAGGTTCAACCCCTCTCGTCCGGACATCGCAAATACACTTGCGATGTTCCCCCCTCCCGAAGCACGCCTTAAGCGGACGGAGCTGCTTCGGGAGAGAAGACTAATAGAAATAGGTGTCGCGGGTAGGACCGGAGCCCCAGCCCCGAAGGGGATGTTCTCTAGTTCAGATCCATCAGAATGATCGGGTATGAAGTAATGTTTTTATTTTATCCTTTCCCGATCCTTATGTATTTGTTTTGCATACTCAATTGAGACGATGCCTAGCTCACGTTTCAAACGTATGGCTGCTGCTTCGGTCCGTCCTTCTGAAGGACAACGCGAAGCATCGGGGAGTGCTGATGGGAGTGAATCAGCAACGGGGGGTACGCTGGTCCCATCGGGGTCCGGGAACCCCCCGATCCAAACTACCAGCGCGGGCACATTGACCCTGCGCTGCACAGGGCAACCTTCGACTGGGGAAGGGCCTGCGTTTCGGGTATTTGGGGTGGTAGAGGAGGTGATAACGGCTCGGATTCGCTCTCTGAGCTTATCCAGCCTCTATCAGATCGGAAACAACTCCTTTATTAATGCTAATATTATTGCTTTATTGCTGCAGGGAGCCATTCCCGTGGTGAAGGTTCTCCCCGGTCCTCACCTTAAAGCGAACGTCTCCCTGCCGCCGATCCCCTTGGGAAAAGAGAAAAGAGCGACCGAGGCCGAAGCCCCAAAGGATCCCAAAAGGCTGAAGAAAGGGGAGAGCGCTTCGGTCCCTACCAAGGGGATCGTTTTGAAGGAGCCTGCATCGGGTCCGAAGACTAACTCCGATTGGGGAATTGCTTTGGACCTGTTAGACAGGTTCAGTAAGGGGAGGAGACTAACCTCCTGGAGAAGCGCTTTCCTGAAGGACTTCCGCCTTTACGGAGAGCAAAACACATACAACGTCCAAGCGGACATGTCTGGGGAAGAGATCATGGAGGGCTTCCTCGACCTCACTACAAAGGTAATAATTTTTTTTTTTTTATGAGGGCCCGAAGCTTCACTTCTATGACCTTGTTATCTTATGCAGATGCTGAGGAAAGCCTTCACCACTGCCATCACCGTGGAAATGAACCAGGGTGGCAGTGTTGTGTCCCAAAAAGTCCAAGATCAATTTGACCTTGCAAAAAGACAAGTTGAAATCAAACACGGTGAGTTGGTCACGGTGCGGGAGGACCGGGACCGACTGGATAATGAGCTGCTAAGAGCTGGGACGAAGGTCTCACTCTTAGCAGATAAAATCTCTGAGCTGGAGAAGATAGGACAAACAGCTCAGGGGCGAATTTCTTACCTGGAGGCCAAGCTGCGAGCCAAGGAGGAGGAGGTCAACCAAGTCCAAGGTCGGGCCCAGGAGAAGAGAAACAAACTGAACGAACTTCTCCTTCGGGCCCAAGAAGAGAAGGCAAACTTGGAGGATGAGCTGACAAGAACCCGCACTTCGGCCGAAGGTTGGGTCCGCGAAGCAGTCCTAGGATTCGCTCGGTCCCCCCTGTTATTCGCTTTGGCGGATAACATACATGGGGTGTATACTGCTAAATACATGGATAACATGCGAGAGCAGGTCATAAAGCTGTTCGGGCTTTCCCCTTCGGACGAGCGATGGAAAGCGGTCGAGCCACTCGAAAGAGACGGCAACTTTCAGGTTATTCCAACTTTGGAAGAGCCTATTCTGGAAGAAGACCCTTTCTTCTATCTCTTCGAAGAGATGGAGAGAGTGGTCAACCAAAAGGTGGCCGACCAGGAGGAAGAATTGAAGCAGCTCGCGGCCCGGACCGAACCGCAGGAGCAGGGAGTTGAAGATAAGGAAGATGGGCAGAATAATTAGATTTCATTTATACTTTGTATCTGTCTTGCTCCTTATTTTCAATATATAACTCTTTCCTCCAAGTTCTTATCCTTTTAATTGCTAGAACGAAGCATTGTAACTAACTTTTAAGTAAATTAATATGTTTCATATTAATGAGATTGTTTTAACCACCAAGTGTAAGATCGGGGATGCTTATAGGATGTTAATCCATCGGTCCCAGATATTATGTTTGGCTTATTCGTGTAAATTCTGACTGGATCGGTCGTTTTACATTGTATGTGGATCACTCTTATTCCGTCCTTGGAGTCAATACTTGATTGAAGAGGCGTGGTCTAGGTTCCATATGAGTTTTTATAAGCTTTGGCCGAACCTTGGTTCTACTAAAGTCCCGTAGGTTATATTGGCTAAGATTTGCTCATAACACGTCCCATACTAGGACCGAATTCGTGTTTCGATATGTTGACCCTTCCCATTCCTCTTTTCGCGGCAGATTTCGTAAGTACAAGGGCCATTTCTCAAGAACGAATGCCGTTGAAGGGAGTGTTTTAGTTCGTAATGAGTTCTGGGAGAATCGCAACTTATCCATGGGACTAGGCAAGTGCAGGAGCATCTGACTCGTCAGAGCGGTCGCTACAACTTGGGAGCCTTGTGGATAAGAAGCTTCGGTCACCAGTCCAGATTCGTCCTAAGTCATCCAACTTCAAGATCGGTACATCACTCAATTAGAAATAATTTGTTTTGAACTTACTTGTTATCGGCTTACGCTTAAAGGAATGTACGTTTATTAAGTCCTCTGAGATGATGGCTACTGCTTCTGTTTCAATCCATTTCGAGTAATACTCCACCGCTACAATACAAAATTTTCTTTGCCCTATTGACCGAGGAAAAGGTCCGATGATATCAATCCCCCATCTGTCAAACGGACAAGGCAGTGGGGTAACCGATAAGAGAGCCCCAGGCAATTGCGGAATCGGAGCGTGGTATTGACATATGGCACAACGTTTAGTGTATTTCTTGGCATCTGCAAGCAAAGTTGGCCAAAAATATCCAGCTTTAATGATGCGGTGGTATAAAAATCGAGCCCCTGAATGAATGCCGCATATCCCTTCATGAACATAAATCATGCGGCTTCAGCCTCAATAGGGGATAAGCAGCGCAGAAGCGGGCCCTCAAAACTCTTTTTAAACAAGCGTCTGTCAACCAAGATAAATCTCTTAGCTCGGACTTCTATTTTTGGCTTCGAACTTGTCTTCAGGGAGATAGCTGTTTGAAAGGTATTTAATAAAGGGGTCTATCCAATTGGGTTCCCCCGGAGATTCAATAGCGTTAATATTCAAGCCCTGGAGTTCATGGCATAGAGCCCCGATCTCTTCAATAGATTGTTCGGTCACTGATATCTCGAACGAAGGTCGGTCCTGAATGAGGACCGAAATAGTGCTTGGCTCTATGTCAGGTATGCATGCGGCCAATCTAGCGAGTGCATCGACAACCTTATTTTGCTCTCGTGGCACGTGGGCAAGAGAAAACTCACTGAATTTCTTGGATAATTCCAGAACTTTGACACAATATAGCCTTATCATTGAGTCATGAGTTTCAAATCTCCATACGAACTGCTCTACTACTAACTTTGAGTCTCACAACATTCGCACTCTGCTAACTCCCATTTTTCGAGCCAATGTCATTCCTGATAACACAGCCTCATATTCTACCACATTATTTGTTCCATCAAAGGAAAATTTGACTGCGGAATGAATAAGGTCACCTTGTACCGTTGTCAGAGTAATGCCCGCTCCTCTTCCCCCGAAGGTTGATCCATCTACGTGGATCGTCCATCGATCATCCTCCTGGTTGAGATAAATGGCCGATCGGGTCATTTCAACCACAAAGTCGGCTGGGACCTGAGATTTGATCGCCCTTCGGGGCAGGAATTCCAGATACATAGCGTTGAGTTTGATAGCTCATTTTGCCAATCTCTCATTCAAATCCTTCTGTTTAAGGACCACCTTCAGAAGTCGATCCGTATAAACATAGACCGTTCGGCCTTCAAAATAATGTTTCAGCTTGGATACAGCTTTTTTCAAAGCTAGCATGAATTTCTCCAAGGTGGAATATCTGGTTTCAGCAGATACCAGAGAATGGCTGACATAATAAACATGTCTATGAATGTCGTCTCGGATGGTCACTAGAGTTGCGCTGACGGCAACTTCTGATACAGCAAGATACAACCCCAAATGTTCATCACAAGTTGGACTTACCATCACCGGGGGAGTGCTTAAATAAGTCTTCAGCTCAGAGAAGGCCCGATCGCATTCTTTGGTCCAATCTAGATAGCTTACTTTTCTTAGCACTCTGAAAAAATGTAGAGCCTGGTCTGTGGATTTTGAGATAAATCTGCTTAATGTGGCGAGTCGGCCAGTAAGCCTCTGAAATTCTCTCTTATTTCTTGGAGGTTGCAAATCAATGATAGCCTACACCTTTTCAGGGTTAACCTCTATACCTTTCTCTGAAAAGTAATATCCTAGAAATTTTCTGCTTCGGATCCCGAAGCAACATTTGTTTGGATTTAGTTTAAGCTTATATTTTCGGCATACTTCGAAACAACGAGACAAATAAGAAAGGTGGTCTTCATCATTCATAGATTTAACAATCATATCGTCAACATAAACTTCCATCATATGGCCGATCAATTCTCTAAAGATCTTGTTGACCAACCTTTGATATGTTGCTCCATCATTTTTGAGACTGAATGACATAACCACATAACAGTAAACGCCATCTTCGGTCATGAATGATGACTTCTTCTGATCTTCTTTAGCTAGGAAGATCTGATGGTACCCAGAGTAAGCATCCATGGTACTCATCATGATGCTACCAGACACAGCGTCTACCAGTCGGTCGATATGCGGCAAGGGAAAAGGGTCCGACTCACAGCTTTTGTTAACATCGGTAAAGTCGATGCACATTCGACATTTCCCATCTGGTTTGGAGACCACTACTGGGTTTGCAACCCATTCAGTATAGTGGATTTCTCTGATGAATCCCGACCGCATCAGTTTATTTACCTCAGCCCGGATAATCTCGATTTTTTCGGGAGAATAGCGTCTCCTTTTCTGCCTAACAGGATTTGTTCCAGGCTCGGTGTTGATCCGATGTTCACTATCGGATCGGTCAATCCCCGGAACATCTTCCGGGGTCCATGCGAATATATCCACGTGGCTTCTCAGCAAGTGGATCAGTTCTTTTTCTAAAGCAGGGGCTAAATGTGTCCCGATGCGAGTTGTTTTGGTTGAGTCATCCTCAACCAGGTTAATCAACTTGAACCCTACGGGTTCCATTGCTTGCCTCGGGTGCGGCGGTTCTTCCAGCAGATCGGCCCGGGCCCTTTTGATAGGTGCCAATGTTCGGCACGAGCTCATGTAGCATTGTCTAGCTACTTTCTGATCCCCCTTGACAGAAATAACTCCATGAATAGAGGGGAATTTGAGCATCATATGATAAGTAGATCGGACTGCCTCGAACTTACTAAGACTGGTCCGTCTGATAATGGCGTTGTAAGCCAAGTCGACTTCAACGACAATGAATTCCAGATCCTCCGATCGGTCCTTGGATGGTTCTCCAAGGGTGATTGGGAATAAAATCTTCCCGCATGGGATGACGCTCCTCTGGTCAAACGACCAAAGAGTTATATTAGCGATCGGGAGGTCATGAGCAGCAGCTCCCAACATTTCGGCGACCTCGCGCTTCATTAGATTGCACGAAGCCCCGGTGTCCACTAGAATCCTGTGGACACGACGATTCCCGATGACTCCAGTGATGGTGAGGGGATCATCGCATGGATCGATGATCCTTTCCCAATCGGCCATGGTGAAAGTGATATCTTCCCCGAAGGGAGGGGACCGTTCCGCTGAGTCATATTTAACCAGCGCCACAGATTCGGAGCTCTCAGCGGAGTCTCCGCGCGCAGTTCTCTTTCGGTCCCGGACCGATTCATTTATTCTCAGACCACCAGAGATAGCATAAATATCTCCAGCTACTTCTCTGGGTGCTGCCTCATTTTGAGGAGGTTGGGCACCAGTTTCCGCAGGTGGAGGAGCGCCCTGCTCCTGTCTTCCACCCTCGTTCTGCGGGGCTCTGCCGCAACGGCCCCGCCATCTTCTTCTTCGGCCCTGACCACGGTTCTCTCGACCATGTTGGCCTCTTTCTTGTTCTGGCCGAGGAGACCGTCGGTCCTCCGTCCGATCATTATAATTTCGGGGTTGTCCCCGATTATCCCTTCCCCGCGGTCTGTGACGATCGTCACCTTGGTGGCCCTTTTGGGGGAATTCTGCTCGCTTACCCTTCTGACCATTCCGGTCGGGCCTTTCTTTATTCATTGCCGCTACCGTCTCTTTCAACAGCGGGCACTTCAGGGTCGGGTGATCGTGATTATGATGCAGCTCGCAATACACCCGATTGTCCTCCTGCTTCGGGGGGACATCTTTCTCGCCTACAGCCGCTACTTCTCGCGACTGCTTCTTAGGGTAGGAAACCCTATGATCACCTGCGGGCTCAAAATTCC